>SJXQ01001518.1:241279-336645 GCA_006408695.1 Aepyceros melampus | reverse complement strand
GGATTTCTGGACCGGGGGAAAGCTCCCGGAGCTCATTTTCCCACTGATGAGAGCAAGAGAGAGGGCAGGAGGGGGCAGAGGACTCTCAGCTTAGGGAGAAATTAAATTCTGCCTAAACAAATGGGACTGGACAAGCCTGGCCACTGCCATTTGGAGGCAGAACCTGGGGCTGACCCAAGGTCCCTTGTGGAAGCTCTGTGGAGACCCCTGGGTGGGGAGAGGCTCAAAGGTCTGACTCAGGCAGCAGAGTGCAGCTCTAAGAATAATAACAACTAACATCATTGAGTGCTGTCCACGAGGCCCACACTAAGTAATGTGCCTGCATTGTTACCCTGAATCCTCCCAGCAGCCCTTGGAGGTGGCTGCTATGATTGACCCCATTTTGTAGATGAGCACACTGAGGCACAGAGAGGACAAAAGCTGGTCCAAGGTCCTGTAGATGGGCATGGAGGCACCTGGCATCAGCCCAGGTCATCTGGCACCAATGCCTGTCCTTCGAGATCTGAAGGATGCCCGCCTGTACCCCTACTTGATCACCTCTCTGAGCTTCAGCTTTCCCCTCTGTAATATGGGCCAATCATAGTTGTCACCACAAAGGGCTGGTGTTAGGAGTCAATGAAATAAAAAACTAAAAACAACTAAGCCCAGAAACGGTATTCTCTTTGGAGCTTTGCTCTATGCCTCCCTAAGTGGTGAGGTGTCCCTTCTTACCATACTGCCTGAGCACCGATGACATGGACGCACTGGTCCAGGTGCAAGGATGTAACAGAGAGCAAAAGGGACAAACGTCCCTGCTCTTGTGGAGCATTCGTTTAGTGAGAGAAAGCAGACCCCAGAAAAGACAAATTAGTAAGTTAAAATGTTTGTTAGAAACAAGAAATATGGGACTTCCATGGTGGTCCATTGGTTAAAAATCCACCTTGGAATACAGAGGACGAGGTTCCATCCCTGATCTGGAAACTGAGATCCCACATGCCGCTGTGTAGCAGGGAAGGAGGGTAGCCAAGCTGGAGAGAAGCCTGTGCCTGAAAGATCCTGAGTGCAGCAACTAAGACTCTAAAATAAGTATTTTAAAAAGAAAAGAAGTGCAATAGAACAAAACCAAGCAGGAAGAGGAAGGGACAGCATCCTGCTGGGGGCACTGTGATTGAAACAGGGGGCTCAGAGGAGGTCTCACTGCCTCAGCCGCCGCCACAGTGAGTTGGAGCAAAGACTCAAACGAAATATGGGAGTGAGTAAGCACCCATCCGGGGGAACAGTATTCCAGGGAAGGGGAACAGCAGCTGCAAAGTACAAAGGTTCTGGGGTGGGTCCATACCTGGTGTGTTCTAGGAATAGGAAACAGGCCAGAGCAGCTACCTTAGCAAAGGCAGGAATGGGGCAAGTGCAGATTGTGTGGGCCTTGTTGATCTTTGTAAGGACTAGCTTTTATCTGAACGAAATGAGAATCCACCAGAGAGTTTTAGGCATGATCTGATTTATGTTTTAAAAGTATCACTCTGTCTGTGGTGCCAAGAACAGACTGTTAGGGTCAAGGGCTGGAGCAGAGAGAAACATTAGGAGGCTATTGCAATAATCTGGGTGCGGGTAGATGGTGGCTGCGTACAGGGAGCAGTGGAGGTGGTGATAAGAGGTTGGGTTCTGGCTTTTTGTGCCAGTAAAGCCAATAGGATGAGCTCAAGGATAAAATGTGGGAAGTGTGAGAGAAAAGGGATCACGGATGATTCCAAGGGTTTGCCTTCTTCATCTGTCAGTTCCCTGAAGCCCTATCCCCTGCTTTAGAGATCCAGCTCCATCCTCCCTGACCTCCTGCACTTCACTAGACTCCCTCAGCTCACAGGGCTTTATTCAAAGCACCACTTCCCACCCTGGCTCCTTCCACCAATACCCAGCTTTGCCTTACAGAGCCCAGAGGACCTCAGTGCATACAACCTGACCAAGAGTATACATCTACCTCATGGCCTTCTGTGTTCTTCAGCCCTTACCTGGCTCAGGAGCTCCCATCACATCTACTGTCTTCTCTTGCTCCCTGGAACTCACCCTACCCCTGCCCCTCCTGCTCTTCCCTCTTAACCAGGCTGCTTCCCTCACTTCCCCGAGATCTCAGTTGGAGCATCATCACCCCTAGGAAGCCTTCTCTGACCTGCCAGTCTAGCTGGAATGAGCCCCCATTCCAGCCCCAAGCCTTTACCATAGTGGGAAGTTCATCTTGACTTGTGTGATTGTTTTCTGAAAACCTGTCTTCCCACTTGACTGTCACCTCCACAAGGGCAGGGGTCCTCCTGTTTCCTCAGGGGCAGGCAATTCACCAAAAGACACATTCAGTGGGTTTGACATGGAGTCTTAGACTTCTGGTAAATTAACCTTCATTGACCTAAAGCCTCCAGCTGCTAGGTAAATGCCTGGCATACAGCAGGTGCTTGACACGTATTTATTGAAGGAATGAATCAGTCTGTGGATCAAAGTTCTCCTATAAGACCTATGACATGTGACAAATTTTCTGAGCCTCAGTTTCATCGTATGTGAGGATGGGAATAAGAGTGCTTACTTCCTAGAGACTTCCCTGGTGGCCCAGCAGTTAAGACACCATGCTCCCAATGCAGGGGGGCCAGGTTCCATCCCTTATCAGGGAACTAGATCCCACATGCTGCAACTAAGACTAGTGCAGCTCAAAACATAAAAAAATGAGTATCTACTTCCTGAGTTGTTGTGAGAATTGAAAAACATAAGGTGTGTGCAATGCCTCACACTAGTAGCTGTTCAATAATTGTTCCTCCTACGCGGGTTCAGACAATTACCACCTGACAACTCCCCCAGTCTTCCCTCCCCCACTCCTATTCCTTCCTCCCCTCCCCAGCCTCCCCCTCCTAAAGACTCCCGGTTGTGAAATCACCATCACCTCCAAATACTCCTCTTCTTCCCCAAGATCCCCAAATTCGACACTGGTTACGTATTGATCCTGTTTAACTTTCCCAATGGATGATAAACACAAAATTAAAATGACTTCCTGGAATATTAATGTAGTAAATGGCCCTATTAAAAGAAAGAAAATACAGCTGAGAAAATTCATTTGATGTAGCATTTCTGCAGGAGGCTCATTTATCTGCAGCTCAGACTCTAGAAATGAGATTCTGAAGGTTTCTCTGATGTCTCTTATTTTTCCCTCACCCAGAATTTAAACAGAAAATAGAATCACAAGCTGGTGTCATAAAAACGTGGGCCTTTTCCCTTCTCAACCAAAAAGCAAATGAAAACAAGGCCAGGTAGATGTCAGTCTCTGCTAACACTGTCTTGCAGACTACAGCTGCCCTCCTCAATTTCTCGTGCATTCTGCCCACCTGGCCCTGGTCCACACCGCCAGGCTAACCTCTGAGGGTCAGAGAGGGTGTTCAGAGGTCTGCAGGGCTGCTGCTGAAATTAGGAAAGGTGACTCGGGGCCACAGGAGGCTGTGTCTCACTGAAGTAAATGCGCAGGTTTTGATGGACACGAAATCTTGGCTCTGTCGTTTATTAGCTATTATGTTCTTAGACAAAGTACTTCACCTTTTTGAGCCTCAACTCCCTCATCTGTAAAGTGGGGATTCTAGCGCCTAGTTCACAGGGCAGTTATAAAGCTTTAATCATGGCATCTGGTCCCATCACTTCATGGGAAATAGATGGGGAAACAGTAGAAACAGTGTCAGACTTTATTTTTGGGGGCTCCAAAATCACTGCAGATGGTGACTGCAGCCATGAAATTAAAAGACCCTTACTCCTTGGAAGAAAAGTTATGACCAACCTAGATAGTATATTCAAAAGCAGAGACATTACTTTGCCGACTAAGGTCCGTCTAGTCAAGGCTATGGTTTTTCCTGTGGTCATGTATGGATGTGAGAGTTGGACTGTGAAGAAGGCTGAGCGCCGAAGAATTGATGCTTTTGAACTGTGGTGTTGGAGAAGACTCTTGAGAGTCCCTTGGACTGCAAGGAGATCCAACCAGTCCATTCTGAAGGAGATCAACCCTGGGATTTCTTTGGAAGGAATGATGCTAAAACTGAAGCTCCAGTACTTTGGGACTAAGGTCCGTCTAGTCAAGGCTATGGTTTTTCCTGTGGTCATGTATGGATGTGAGAGTTGGACTGTGAAGAAGGTTGAGTGCCGAAGAATTGATGCTTTTGAACTGTGGTGTTGGAGAAGACTCTTGAGAGTCCCTTTGGACTGCAAAGAGATCCAACCAGTCCATTCTGAAGGAGATCAACCCTGGGATTTCTTTGGAAGGAATGATGCTAAAACTGAAGCTGCAGTACTTTGGCCACCTCATGCGAAGAGCTGACTCATTGGAAAAGACCCTGATGCTGGGAGGGATTGGGGGCAGGAGGAGAAGGGGACGACCGAGGATGAGATGGCTGGATGCCATCACGGACTCAATGGACGTGAGTCTGAGTGAACTCCGGGAGTTGGGGATGGACAGGGAGGCCCGGCATACTGCAATTCATGAGGTCGCAAAGAGTTGGACTCGACTGAGCGACTGAACTGAACTGAACTGAAGGAGACTTAGCAAAATAATCCAACAGTTGAAGCTGCCCAATAAGTTGGGTGTGTGCTGGCAACCTCTGGGCTGCTTCTGACCAACCCTCCCTCCCCTTGTCTGTACCCAGACATTCATCAGCACGGTGCCATCCTCGATTTTTAAATTTCCATCCCTATTTTATCTTCCTAATAAGTCTATTTCTCTTGGGCAAGGCTTATCCTTCCATTCCTGTCACTGAGTTTCCACATCAAGTCTCAGGAATACCCATGAGGTCCTACTTCATTCTGGGTGCAAGACAGCAAGTTCACTTTCTTCACTGCTCAGTGCCTAGGCAATGGCATACAGACACCTAGCATCAGAAGGATAGTTTTTTTCACTTCCTCTCCAATTATCTTAACTTGTATTATACTATACAACATGCCTCCTGCAATGTTCTTTTCTTTTGCTTATCCTCTATACTCGCCATAGTAACTGGTTTTACAGTCTTGTCTAAACTAAGCATTTCTTGCTCTACACTATAGTTCTTACAGATACAATCCTAAAATGTTGAAAATGAATGTCTTTTCTCTTTCTCATTCTATTATGAGATATTTCTAGCAATTATATACCCATCTACTGGCAGCCCTATTTAATAGAAGGCATTTTGAGTAATTAGATTTGAGTTATCCACTTGAGAAATGATATTTAATAACTGCTGGTATGTTCTCATTTTGTCATGAATTCAAGTAAAAAGAAAAACTATCCCAGGGCAAAAGGAGCATAAGGATTTTAATATTTTAAGTAAAGGCAAAATAATACTTAGAGAACCAATATATTTGCCCTATGTTTCTCAGAGACTGACTAATTCCTTTCAAAATAACAACATTGTTTATTTCCATTTAAAGAACGTAAATATCAACCAGAAGCATAAGATATTAATAAGAGGTGGCAAGAATACACAGAAGAACTATACAAAAAATATCTTCATGACCCAGATAACCACAATGGTGTGATCACTTACCTAGAATCAGACATGCTGGAGTGCAAGGTCAACTGGGCCTTAGGAAGCATCATTACAAACAAAGCTAGTGGAGGTGATAGAATTCGAGTTGAGCTATTTCCAATCTTAAAAGATGACACTGTGAAAGTGCTGCACTGAATATGCCAGCAAATTTAAAAAACTCAGCAGTGACCACAGGACTGGAAAAGGTTAGTTTTCATTCCAATCCCAAAGAAAGGCAATGCCAAAGAATGTTCAAACTACCACACAACTGCACTCATGCTAGCAAAGTAATGCTCAAAATTCTTCAAGCCAGGTTTCAACAGTATATGAATCAAGAACTTAACAGATTTTCAAGCTGGATTTAGAAAAGGCAGGGGAACCAGAGATCAACTGCCAACATCCACTGGATCATAGAAAAAGCAAGAGAATTCCAGAAAAACATCTACTTCTGCTTTATTGACTTTGCCAAAGCCTTTGACTGTGTGGATCACAATAAACTGTGGGAAATTCTTAAAGAGATGGGAATACCAGACCACCTGACCTGCCTCTTGAGAAATCTGTATGCAGGTCAGGAAGCAACAGTTAGAACTGGACATGGAACAACAGACGGTTCCAAGTCGGGAAAGGAATACGTCAAGGCTGTATGTTGTCACCCTGCTTATTTAACTTATATGCAGAGTACATCATGAGAAATGCTGTACTGGATGAAGCATAAGCTGGAATATCAAGATTGCCAGGAGAAATATCAATAACCTCAGATATGCAGATGACATCACCCTTATGGCAGAAAGTAAAGAAGAACTAAAGAGCCTCTTGATGAAAGTGAAAGAGGAGAGTGAAAAAGTTGGCTTAAAACTCAACATTCAGAAAACTAAGATCATGACATCCAGTCCCATCACTTCATGGGAAATAAGATGGGGAAACAATTGAAACAGTGAGAGACTTTATATTTTGGGGTCTCCAAAATCACTGCAGATGATGACTGCAGCCATGAAATTAAAAGACTCTTGCTCCTTGGAAGAAATGTTATGACCAACCTAGACAGCATATTAAAAAGCAGAGACATTATTTTGCCAGCAAAGGTCCATCCAGTCAAGGCTATGGTTTTCCCAGTAATCACATGTATGTGAGAGTTGGACTATAAAGAAAGCTGGGAACCAAAGAATTGGCGTTTTTGAACTATGGTGTTGGAGAATACTCTTGAGAGTCCTTTGGACTGCAAGGAGAACAAATTAGTCAATCCTAAAGGAAATCAGTCCTGAATATTCATTGGAAGGACTGATACTGAAGTTCCAATACTTTGGCCACCTGATGTGAAAAACTGACTCATTAGAAAAGACCCTGATGCTGGGAAAGATTGAAGGCAGGAGGAGAAGGGGACAACAGAGGATGAGATGGCTTGATGGCATCACTGACTCAATGGACATGAGTTTGAGCAAGCTCTGGGAGTTGGTGAAGGACAGGGAAGCCTGGTGTGCTGCAGTTCATGGGCAAGCAATGAGTCAGACATGACTGAGCAACTGGACTGAACTGAAACATCAACCAGTTCCCATTTTGGTCCCTTTAGAAGGATATCATACATTATCCTCAACTGTGTGTCAGAAAGAGAAAATTGGGATGGGCCTGGCCTGAAAGAGTGGTCACTTTTCAAATACAGAGCACTTGACAGATTTCTCATTCTCTTTCTCTTCTTTTAACGTGGCAAGTAAAGACAGAATACGCCAGTGCTAAATATTGGCTCCAGAGATGAAATGCATACACCAAGACACCTTTCTGTGTCCTGTTTGCCTCCCTCACTCCACTCCCATGCACAGAAGGCCCAGTGCAGCTTTCTACTCTGCATTTTCTTCCCTGAGCTGTGAAAAACATTTCTTAATCTTACTTGGAAAACATCTTTTAAGGTTTATCTAGTGAAGTATTAAGTAAATCCTGGCTATTACTTTATGACATTCATTTAGTGAGACTTTAAGGCTTCCCCTTATCAGCCTTAAAAAAAAATCCAAAACAAGACCCACAAACGCAGAAGGAAGAGATGAGATTTTTCTACAAAAAATGTTAAATGCTAATATGGCCCAAAATATAGCTCTACTAAAGATAGATAAATGGCAGAGAGAAAATATTTGTAGCATATAACAAAATATTAATCTATTCCTTATAATATAAAGATATTAAAAGCTCTATATAAAGAACTCATACAAATCAGTAAAATAAAATTTAAAAATGAATATTTTGTATTCAAATAAATACAAAAAAGCCAAAGGGCATGAACAGAAAATTCAAAGGACAAATATTTTAAAACTGTGTAAATAATGTCAAATAATTGTAAAATAAGAACAAGACACAAGTTTTCACCTGAGTTGAGCCAAAATTTAAGACTGTTTATATAAAGTGTTGGTGAGGATAAGGGGGGTGGGTAGATATTTTACTATAAGGTTGTGGGAATGTAACAGGTATAACTCTTCTGAAGGGCTATTTGACAAAATAAAAAGTGTACATGCACATACATTTTTACCCTACCGTTTTATTTCTTGGAAGCTATCCTCCAGAAATAACTACACTATAAACAAGAACATACCTATAAGGATGCTTATTGACTATATTATTTTAACTGTATATCATTGAAGAAAACTTCAATGTTCTTCAATAGAGAATCTTTAAATATATTATGGTACTCTGACATGACTGAATTCTCTAATGCACCGTAAGCATGGGTTAGAGCCTCTAAGATATACTGTGAACTAAACAAGTCACCAAACTATTCAATATTTATGAGGACAGTATGATCCTTTTTTTTACCTAAAATTTTTCAAATTATGTAGGTAGGTATCAGGGTATGTGTGTGTGTGTGTGTGTGTGTGGATAAAGTTCTGGAGGGATACATATTGTGATTATTCCAGGAAAGCTAGGATAAAGAGGCAACTCCCTTTCAGCTTTATAACCTCAAATATTGTTCAAAATTTTTACAGTGATATGAGTCACTTTGTAATTGTTTTTTTACAAAAATAATTGAAGAGAATTAATATCCACAGAAATCTTACCTATGTTCCTGTCATGGGTATCTACCCACTAAGTTCGAGGATCCCTGAGACCATATTTGGGGCTTCCCTCATAGCTCAGTTGGTAAAGAATCTGCCTGCAGTGCAGGAAACCAGGATGTAATTCCTGGGTCGGGAAGATCCTCTGGTGAAGGAAATGGTAACCCACTCTAGTATCCTCGCCTGGAGAATCCCATGGACAGAGGAGCCTGGCAGGCTACAGTCCCTGGGATCGCAAGATTCAGACATGACTTAATGACTAAACCACCAGCACAACCAAGACCATATTTACCCTAAAATTTCAAGTTTACTTTATGGTCCCTTCTCTTGGCACTAGAGTACAGGAATGACTTTACATTTGAGACCATGAGTTTTGTTTCTGAACCCCTTTCCAATTATTCTGACTTACTCACTTCCAAATGCCTTATTTCCATGGAGGTTTAAATCTGACCTTTGGTGACAGTTACCCAGAATAAACCAGTGCACATACTTTGGGGCAAGGGGCTGGCAGTGCCCAAGCATCAGGAGTCAAACACAGTGCGCTAAAGAAAGCCAGCCAGATTCCATGCTCTACAACCTGCTGTGAGTATGTGACCACCCATCTCACCAGCCAGGGCTGCCCCTTCTTGGCCATTAGCCTGAGGCCCAGGAAGCAGAATATTAAACACACTCCAGGGCTTTTGTTACTGTAAGCACAAGACACGAGGCTTGCTTTTCCTTGAGGGCAGAGGCTCTCCCTCTCAGGGCCACTGTCAAGCTCACACAAGCATCTTTGTGCTGCAATTGTGTGAAAGACCAAGTGCTCTTCTGATATAAGGAGTCTTTACTACTCAGCTCACCAACTTTCCAGACTCTTCTGACCTCCCAACCGGGTCTCTATTGAGTGGCCAGCGGATGATATTCACTAGTCCTTATGGATCTCTTATTGCATAACAACACCTGTATGGCTACTGCCCCGTGGTTGGTGAATGTGTAACAACTGGCTTCTGGAGAAACTATGCCCTGGTTTATAATGCTGGGTTAGCCAAAAAGTTTGTTCAAGTTTTCCATAACATGTTACGAACCCCAACGAACTTTTGACCAACCCAATATTTACTGATTTCCAGAGTGTGGTATAACTCCCATAGCCAACTTCAAGCTATCAACAAACATCACTGCATATCAGTTGGGAAGACGTGTACACAGCAGGATACTATTATACAGTATTTCTACCTCAAGAACAGAGGTAATAGTGGATATAATAAAATATTAGAAAGCACTGAGTTGTAACAATGACATTTTAAAATAAGATCTATTTAATGTTTATATATTTCTAATAATGGCTGTGTTTAATGACTTGCTCACAAAATTCCTGAAAACTGAAACAAGTCTAGCAAGCCAATACAAGACAGGTCCAGCACACTCCTAAGACCACTGCATTGCAAGGTTTTATGGGTATTCTTTCTCCTGGAAAACTCACAGTCATTACTTCTTCAATGGAAGTGCATATCTCCCAATATTTCTGGACAATCTATATGTCTGTTTATATCTGTACACTAATGTGTGCCATCTTGGGCTTGGTGTTGGGGCTGAATAGTGTAGTCGATGAAGAAAGGCATGGACCTTGGAGTCAAATAGATCAGTGACTGCTCTGTGTCAATGTGCAATTAACCTTTAACTCTAATTTAAGAATATGTACTGCCCATGGGATCGTTGGAAGAAGAGGTAAAGAAGGGAGAGAGTATACTTAAACAGAGCAGGTGTATGGTTTAAGGACTGACATTGGTACAACTGGCAAGTAACAGGAGACAAACACGTCAGTCCTTTTTTTCTTTAACAACATCTCGATGAAATCCCATGTAATTGACCAGAGCTTTTTAGAGACCTGCAGAGTCGGGCAGCATCAGGACACAGACAGGCTGAATTTGGCGCTCTCTTTCTTTTTACCTGATTTGAAAATCAGGCTGGGAGACACTCTGACTTTATCATTCTGGTGCCTGGCAATGGTCTGTAGTTTAATCCTGTCAATTAGGGTTGTCATTGTGTGGCAGAAAGTTCTAGAGATAAAACTCTCCTGGCTTTGTGGTGATAATATTCCTCTGGGTCACCAAGACCGGATAACCAGTGTGACTCGTTCTTGAGGAAAATCTCACCTCACATGCTCTGGGGCTATACAAGTTTATCCAGCGTGCTGGGTGGGCCTTGCACCTAAGCAGGCCTGGAAGCAGTTTAAAAAGTTTTTGAAGAGGAAAACTATCTACTGCAATTTTAATTCTTCCTTAATTAATTGGAAGCTTTATACATGCTAGTAAAATTTTTTTAGAACATTAGAAATTCACTCTAACTTGGGTAAACATGCAGGTGAAATTACCAAAAAATACTGTCTAGACAGAAGAAATACAGCAGCGCCTAGCTTTTTCCCAAAACAGAACATATTACAATTAACAGTAAAGTTTGAATAACAACAATGTGTAGTAACACATATAAAAACAGACCAAAGGATATGCAATAACTCACAAAACAATCTCTCAGGCTGAATATCTGAATGGATGTGGTGCCATGTACTAAGATACTGAAGACTAGATTAAAAATCAGTTTAAACTCAGCTATATAAAAGGATGAAATAATGCCAATCTTCAGCAATATGGATGCAACTAGAGATTATCATGCTAAGTGAAATAAGTTAGAAAGAAAAAAGACAGATCCATATGATATCACTTATATGTGGATTTTAAAATATGATACAAATGAACCTATTTGTGAAACAGAAACAGAATCATGGACTTAAGAGAACAGACTGGTGGTTTGGGGAGGATGGAGTGGGAGGACGGGGTTAGCAGATGTAAGCTTTTATGTCTCAAATGGATAAACAATACACAAAAAAGAGGTATTCACTGAAGGTGGAAAGCTGGAATGCCCTCCTCTCATTCTATCTACTCAAATCAAATCCCCTTTTCAAGTCTCATCCTGACTGCTGAGGGTTCTAGTAAATCTTTTTTGGACCCACAGCTTCTGTGTTCCAGGACTTCCTTGATGGCTCAGGGGGTAAAGAATCTGCCTGCAACACAGAAGACACAAGAGACTCAGGTTTGATCCCTGGGCTGGTATAATCCTCTGGAGAAGGAAATGCAACCCACTCCAGTATTCTTGCCTGAAAAATCCCATGGACATAGAGCTTGGCAGGCTACAGTCTAATGGGTTGCAAAGAAAAGAGTCGACTAAGCACACAAGCACTCACACATTTCCGTATTCCTGCAACTACATAATTTGTTCCTTCTACTGCCTGGTTTATACTTTCCTCCATTCTACACTGTTATCCTTTATAGAGATTCAAATTGTTATATAACATCATTTTTTGAGGGCAGAGAACTTGTACTGTACTTTTATATAAGCTTCAATGCAATAGGCCATTAATTTTATGAATGAATAAGTGAACACATCAAGTCACAAATGAGCACCTCTGGACTTGGGTAACGCACAACTTCTGGGACCCTCAGTTTCCTCCTATGGCCTTACACAAGGAGACTGCATTGACTGAGCTTAAAAACCAGGCTTCTACTATAAACATGGTTTCTGGCCTCAGGTCACTGTGACCGACATCCCTGGAAAATAGCCTGGCTGCTCCTAACAACTCCTCATCCACCCAGATAATAAAGTAGCCAGAAAAAGACCCTGCTATTCATCTGAAACCTTATCCTTTGACTTCTATTTTTTTCTCTAGTTCCGTGTCCTCCAGAAAAATGTTTCTCAAGGTGTGGTTGTTGGGTCACCTCATCGATCACCAGGGCCCTATCTAAATATGCTGGTTTCTTGGTCCCATTTGCAGGCTACTGGATCAGATTCTTGGGGGTGAGGTAGGGCTGGCAATCTCCCAGGCAGCTTGTTGAGACCCTAAAGGTTGAGACTCTTTGATTGAGAAGAGAAGAGAGGGAAGGAAGATAAATGTGTGGCCTCCACATGCCAGATCCTTCCTTTGATTCTCACAACAACAGTAAAGGTAGATCTTCCTGTTTCTTTCAGTGATGAATCTCAGACACTCATGTATTGATAAGACAAATTGCCAAAGGTCCCTCAGTGAGTGATTACTGAGGCTGGATTCCAGAGTACAGCTGACTCCATGTCCTCAGTTCCTTCCATGACAACACACGATTGACCCCCACCCAAAATACTTTCCATCTGTTCACAGGCAAGACCCCAGGTTCCAGCTGTTTCCTATACTCACCACAAATGATTTCTGAGATGCTACTCCACAGCTCATTTGCCATAAGAGATACAAGCTCAAGAAGCTCCTCAGTTTAGTCCCAATGATCAGCACAGTTTATACACTCTGACCAGGGCTTAGAGAGGACAATTCAACTCAGTTCAGCAGAGCATTGTTAGGCCTTTGCCAACCACTGGACTCCAAAAGAAGCATTCACCCTACTTCCAGCAGGCCTCATGGATGAGGGGAAGGAAGATCCTGGTGAGGCTTGGAGAAGCACAATAGGGTTAGAACCTGCTCCAACAGTGGTGGAGTGCTGTGGCAGCCTCTGAAATGGCCCCCAAACGTGGAATCCCCCTTCCCTGCATGTGATCTGAGCTTCCTGACTCACTTCTAATGAACGGAACACAGCAGAAGTGACGGTATGTCACTTCTGAGATTAGATTATTAGAAGATGGCTGCTTATATCTGGGGTATGAGAACACAAGACTTAGTGAAGTACAAGGAAGAACATAAGTGATGTCCAGGTATTTGGACTGAATATCTAATGGATGTGGTGTCATGTACTAAGATACTGAAGACTAGATTAAAAATCAGTTTAAACTCAGCTATATAAAAGGATGAAATAATGCCAATCTTCAGCAATATGGATGCAACTAGAGATTATCATGCTAAGTGAAATAAGTTAGAAAGAAAAAAGACAGATTCCATATGATATCACTTATATATGGATTTTAAAATATGATACAAATGAACCTATTTGTGAAACAGAAACAGAATCATGGACTTAAGAGAACAGACTGGTGGTTTGGGGAGGATGGAATGGGAGGACGGGGTTAGCAGATGTAAGCTTTTATGTCTCAAATGGATAAACAACACGGTCCTACTGTATAGCACAGAGAACTATATTCAGTATCCTAGCATAAACCATAATGGGGGAGAATATTAAAAAGAATGATATATGCATATCTGAATCACTCTGCTGTATAGCAGTAATTAACACAACATTGTAAATCAACCATACTTCAATAAAAAATAAAAATAAATCCGTTTAATAAGAAAAAGGCTCTTAGTCATGATTTTGGATTTGGATGTGAAATTTGAGATGTTTGTGTGACATTCAAAGAAAATAAAAATGTCTGCTAAGCAGGTCAGATTTAGGTCTGGAGCTTAGAAAAGAAGTTTGGGTTTGAGTATGCATTTGGGGGTTTTTAGAAGAAAAATAAAAGCTCCTGGGGATTCCTCACCCACAATGAATACTACAGGGGACCACATGCTTATCACCCCTTCTCCCAACTGCAACTCATGTGAGCTGGGTGTGGGTTGTCCATACCTGCCTTAACACATACACAAACACACACACACGATTATGCCCATGGTTTGGGCTGTAATGTCCTATACAGACATGTGATGTCATGGGAACATGGGCACAGAATACGTAGCCAGTTCCCCTCTTTCCTTTATGGATATTTTCAAAACAGTGTTTCTTTAGTAATATCTTTTTTTAGTCTCCTTGTTTCCCTGACTGCAGATTGAGAATGATGAAAAGCCTCTGGTTGCTGTTTAGCGATCTTTCTCCACTGAGTATGGTGGCTGAATGACTGTATTCCTAGCCCTGATTCAAAGACTATTGTATTAATTATATCATTCATCTATTTGCAACCCAATCTCAGAGTAAGTCTGCATAAACCACCACCCTGCCTGAGAACTGAGAAGCTTCCATCTCAAGTTGCTGGTGGTGCGTGGCTTAGTTGCTAAGTCGTGTCAGACTCCTGCGATCCCACAGACTGTAGCCTGCCAAGCTCCTTTGTCCATGGGATTCTCCAGCAGAGAATACTAGAGTGGGTTGCTCTTTCTTTCTCCACCGTCTCAAGCTGGTCTTCTGCTTTCAAGGGCTGGTGCTGCCCTGCCCTGCTCTGCCCAAACCTTCCTCTGCTACCTCTGGTCTAGGCCCGGGTGATATTTCTGACCTCTATGCCTTTGTTCATGTGAGGTTCTAATGTGGGTTTCTAATCCAGTTCCTAATTTACTATGTGATTTGGAACACACTCTCAGCCTGCTTCTTCCTTCACCATAAACAGGCTCCATTGATCATCAGAGCTACCATTTACTGCCCTAAATATTTTATGCGTGTTTTCTCAAATCCTCCTAATACCTATTCAAAGAGATATTATTGTTCCTATTATACAGATGGAGAAACTGAAGCTGAAAGAGACTAAGTAAGTTGCCCAAGGACACATAGGTATTTGAGGAGCAAAGAAGGCATTAGAAGCTGTGAAAGAAAACTTGCTTTCCTCTAGTTTAATCACTTCTGTGACCAGATGTGTTGGTTTTATCCCAAAAGAGCTGGGCATCCTGCAATTTGACCAGTTCTGACCCCGTCCACCTGGAGTTAGCATTCAATCCCACTAACTCCCCCCTCATTCAGGCACCAACTGTATGTCCGAGTTACCACCTGCACTTCTGACTGACTGGCTATAAGTTGGGGTTCTCATGACTCCCTCCTCAGGTTTGATAATTTGCTAGAATGACTCACAGAACTCAGAGAAATACTTACTTACATTTACCAGTTTATAATATTATAAAATAGTCAACATCCAGATCAAGAGATACATAGGGCAAGGACTGGAAGGGTCCCAAGCATCAGAGAGTGTCTGTCACCATGAAGTTGGGCTGTACCACCCTCCTAGCACATGGATGTGCTCACCAATCAGGAAGCTCTCTGAACCCCACAATTTAAGGACTTTTATGGAGGCTTTACCCTATAGCCATGATTGGTGATTAACACAACCTTTAGCCCTTCTCCCTTGACTGGAGATTGAAAGGAATGAGGCTGAAAGTTGGTTCCCCTGGCAACCAGCCCCTCATCCTTAGAGGCTTTCAAAAAAAACCACAGCACATTAAAAATTAAAATAAGCTCAGGTGCGGCTGAAAGGGGCTTCTTATAAATAAAAGACATTCCTTTCACTTTGCTCTTATCACTTAGCAAATTCCAAGGGTTTCAGGAGCTCTGTGCTCTTTATATATTTGGTCCACAAATTCAATACTCCTTTCAAAAATTGAAGCTTAATTCCTTTCCCCTTGAATGTGGGTTGGATTTAGTGATTCTCCTCTAGTGAACAAATATAGCAAAAATGGCAGCATGCTACTGCCAAGACTAGATCATAAGGCGAGAGAACTTCTTCCTTGTTCTCCCTCAGATCCCTGGCTCTGGGGAAAGCCGGCTGCCATGTTGTAAGAACACTCAGACAGCCCAATGGAAAGGTCCATGTGGCAAGGAACTGAGACCATCTGCCAACAGCCACATGAGTGAGCTGTCTTGGAAGAGGCTCCTCCAACCTCATTCAAGTCTTCAGATGACTGCAACCCAGCCAAATCTTGAGATGTGAGAGTCCCAAAGCTACAGCCACCCAGCTAAGCTGCTCCAGAATTTCTGACCAAAGAGATAATGTGCTGTTTTAAGCTACTCAACTTGGAGCAATTTATCACACATCAATAGATAAGAGACATACCTAGCCACAAAACATGCCAAGCAGTATCTCACATGCACACACCCTCCTTTTCCCTACCCATCTTTCTACTTTCATTGTCTTTTTTCCTATGTACCTTGAATGAATGATTTGAAAGCTCTAGAAGACCACAAGATGGAAGAAGCAAGGACTGCCCAGTCGCCTGGAGGAAAGCCATCCCTACCACGCAAAACCACAGGCCTGAGGCTTGTACATTATAGTAGCTAGTGTTATTTATTCTGCTTATATACCCTCCTTTCTACTTCTCCTAGAATGTATTATTCTTTACCACATGATATAATTCTGTGCATAAATGTCTTTCTTCTATTCTGGTCCACAAGTTGCTTTCTTTACAAAATTAGTATCAAATTAACAATGAAAATATGTTCATGCATGGCAGTATGTATTTTGCCAGTGTATCGCAATAATTCTCACAATAACTCAATAAAGTAGATTCTGATATTTTGATTTTGTTAGTACTCAGGCTAAGAGAGGTTAAAGGACTTGCTCAAGATCACATAGCCCAGAAGAGGCAAAGCTGACATGTGTTCAGCTCAGTTCAGTCACTCAGTCGTGTCCGACTCTTTGTGACCCCATGGACTGCAGCACACCAGGCCTCCCTATCCATCACCAATTCCTAAGAGCTTACTCAAACTCATGTCCATTGAGTTGGTGATGCCATCCAATCATCTCATCCTCTGTCCTCCCCTTCCCCTCCTGCCTTCAATCTTTCCCTGCATCAAAGTCTTTTCTAATGAGTAAGCTTTCGTATCAGGTGGCCAAAGTACTGGAGCGTCAGCTTCAGCATCAGTCCTTCCATTGACTATTCAGGACTGATTTCCTTTAGGATGGACTGGTTGGATCTCCTTGCAGTCCAAGGGACTCTCAAGAGTCTTCTCCAGCACCACAGTTCAATTCTTCGGTGCTCAGCTTTCTTTATAGTCCAACTCTCACATCCATACATGACTACTGGAAACACCATAGCTTTGACTAGACGGACCTTGGTTGACAAAGTAATGTCTCTGCTTTTTAATATGCTGTCTAGGTTGGTCATAACTTTTCTTCCAAGGAGCAAGTCTTTTAATTTTCATGGCTACAGTCACCATCTGCAGTGATTTGGGAGCCCCAAAAATAAAGTATCTCCCTGTTTCCATCGTTTCCCTGTCGATTTACCATGAAGTGATGGGACTGGATGCCATGATCTTAGTTTTCTGAATGTTGAGTTTTTAGCCAACTTTTTCACTCTCCTCTTTCACTTTCATCAAGAGGCTCTTTAGTTCTTCTTCACTTTCTGCCATAAGGGTGATGTCATCTGCATATCTGAGGTTACTGATATTTCTCCCAGCAATCTTGATTTCAGCTTGTGCTTTATCCAGCCCAGCGTTTCTCATCATGTACTCTGCATATAAGTTAAATAAGCAGGGTGACAACATACAGCCTTGACATATCCCTTTCCCGACTTGGAACCAGTCTGTTGTCCATGTCCAGTTCTAACTGTTGCTTCTTGACCTGCATACAGATTTTTCAGGAGGCAGGTCAGGTGGTCTGGTATTCCCATCTCTTTCAGAATTTTCCACAGTTTGTCATGATCCACACAGTCAAATGCTTTGGCAAAGTCAATAAAACAGAAGTAGATGTTTTTCTGGAACTCTCTTGCTTTTTTGATGATTGGACAATTTGATCTCTGGTTCCTCTGCCTTTTCTAAATCCAGCACGTGTTCAGATCCCCAAATTCAAAATCTTGGCCACTCTGATCCCCTTCCTCCAAGGGACCCCTGTATCCCACATTGTGCCCAATGAAGTCTCCTGCACACAGCTGTTGCTTAATTAATGCCTGCAGCTACATGAGTCAAGAAACAAATGGAAATATGTTAAGAGGGGAAATGTCATGAAAGTTCACAAATAATGAAAAATTCTGTTGTCCTGAAATATTTTGTTCCTCATACAAATGTCTCTTTTTACTTGTATGCCTCTGAACTTTAGGGTGTTAGTGGCTGGGACACATAAAGAGAGTCATTCAGTGGATAAAAAGCCTGCTTAAGAGAAGGCTAAGAAATTCTTCGAAATGTCTACATTTTCAGATAAAGAGCCACAAGAGCTTCAGGACATCAAACACATTGAGGACTTTTCTCAAGAGCCGACTCAATAGGAAAGTAGCTGAAATCCGCAGGCACCTCTGAAGGAAAGGACAGTAACTACTGTAACAACGGGCCCCCATTTTACCAGAAACCTGAATCCATTCAGGGACCTCAGCAGCAGGACAAAGGCTGGACTGTTCTCTCCAGAACAACGGGATAGTGCAGTGAAGAGTGGGCGCCCTGTGTACTGAGGGAAAAGGCTGTAAATGAGTCCCTGGCATCACCACAACAGGTCAGCCTCAACAAAGGCAGGACAGAGCTGCTGGCCAAAGAAACCCGTCACAGTAAGCTCCCTCCAGGAGAGAAAATTCAATCAGATTTAAACTAAAAGCAGCTCAATCTCCAAAATATGTAGCCAGTATACCATGAGGAAAAGAAGATTCTGCCTTCCTAGGGAGGGCAGGTAAGTAAGAAATAGTCTCAAACCCTCTTCATGAAAGCAAAGCCCAGGCCTTCTTCTGATTTGTTTGGAATTGGCATTAACTTCAAGTCAGCACCCTGTTCACCACCTTGAGTTCACACTTTTGTCTATTCCAATTCTAAGTAAAGCTTAAACTTTCCTTACTGTAAATTTTTTTTCCTTGAAATTAAAAATGTTGAAAGTGGTGGGCTCTGGGAAGAGAAAGGGAGATTGGAGCAGAAAGATATCTGTTTTCTATTCTTACCTTCTTGTATTCATTTCTCAACTATTATTAATTACTAACTTTATTAATGTGAAGCATTCATAACCTATTGGGTCTTAATTTTTCTATTTGTTTCAAAAGAAGTCAAATATGCTTTTTTTGGGTAAGTTTCATAACTACACATCTCTGCCCTAACACTTTTTTGTTTCCCAAAACGGAAGCCTTGCTTCTCAGAGAAAAGTCCATTGAGTGTGTTTCTTACAGCAGAATATTACAGAATACCTTTACTGAACAACAACAAAGTGGGTTATTGGGTTTATTCCTGTGATTTTAATATTGCTTAAGGTGGCACAACCATATATTACTATATGGATCCATGGTTTCTAACTTAGGGTGATTTTTCCCCAGGTAAATCTGGCAACCTAGCAACATTTTTGGACGTCATAACTAGAGAGGTGGGTCCTACCAGCAGCTGGTGGATAGAGGCCAGGGAGGTTGCTAACATCCCCGCCTCCAAAAAACAGAAGTTTCAAAAATTTTTAAAAAAAAAAAAAAAGGAAAGAAAGGAAAGTCCCCTCTACATAGAATTATCTGGTCCAAAATGCCAATAGTGACCAGGATGAGAAACCCTGATATAGATATGATAACTCCATTTATAATATGGAAATACACCCTAAAGTCATGCTCAAGAATAACTCATTAGATTAGGAGCGAGGAGAATAGTGTTCTCCTGTTTGGATGACACAAGTGTGAGGTTGAGACTGGACAGATTTAGGGGTAGCTGTTTGTGTCTGATCGAGACACTTGATACATGGACACACAGGCACTTGATAAATGCTTCAAAACACAATGGAATCTATCCTTTATTCTTTATTCATTTATTTAACAGATATTTGTTGGATTTCTGCTATGATATCCAGTATACACAGCTTATAAGGGGACTCACACTCCAACCAGGAGCACATCTGTTCTTAATAAAAAATAGAAGTACTCGGGCCATGTGGAAATATTACAATCAATATTTTGGCCAGGTTATGTTTTTGGATAACTTACATGAAATGAGAATGAAACTGACATACTTAAATATCTTATATATTAAACCTACATACAATTCACTTCCAGCATGACTGATTTTGTCCTGAAGTCATTATAAATAAACTCCTATCCCTTTAGAAAAGCCAGATCCTCAAAGGCCATGGGGCTAAAAGAGACTGAACAAGCCAAGTAAGAATTTAAGCCTGGGACATGGATGGCAGGAGTTTCTGGTACTTTCGCTTTGTATTTCTGACTGGTCCCCACCCTACCAGTTGTCAAGGGACGGGAGGTGCTCCTGGACTTCCCTCCACAGTTAGAACAGCCGGAAGGACATGACTCTGTGGCCCCAGGGGCTGGACTTGGCTCCGCACTCTGAATGCAGTCATCAGGAAAGTTCCAAACTACCCCTCCCTAAGCAATCATGAATCCACATTTAATTCTCGCCCATCGAAGTAAAGCCTCATAAAAATATTCTCCCTTAAAGAAACCCCAGCAGGGTGAATTCTCTCAGAAGTTATAATAGTTGTAGCATTATTGATCCATGAACATTTGAATTGTTTGAATTAGTGCCTATGAACACGAAAGAAGAGCCTGTACTTTTTCACAAATCCCTGAAGAATCTCTCATTCCCAAAAAAGCAAGTTACACTTTTTTTTGTTAATTTTGCAAGAGCCCCATTTCCAAAGTAACCACTTAATACAGTTTTTTGTTTAATATTCAGAAAATTTTTATAATAAAAAAGAAATGCAGCTAAGAGTCTTAGGAAAAGATCAGAAAAATCTATTTGCAAAAGATATACTGCAAATGCAATTTTATCCTATTTTTGGTTGCCTTCAAGGAAACTAACTTAGAAGAGCCATACTGACACCAGGTCATCTGGGCCAAAACAACAGCTGACTCAGTTTGCTGAACCCACCGAGCTGGGGTCGGAGCAGGTCCAGCCTGACCTCCCTGCTGGGCAGTAGTCTGAGCAGGAATCTATCTGATTCAGACCAACCCACCTGTGACTGCTCCAGGGTGACTCTGCCTCCCACTTCCAGTGAATCTTAGCTTAGAACCCAACTCCAGTTCTGTACGTGACCAAAGCTCTGGTCAAGGCCCAAAGCCTACTGTCACTCTCAAAGTTCAGGATGTCCTGATCTGGCCTGGAAATAGCCCAGATGATTCAGGGCCAGAGCAGTGGATGATGGATTCATCCTAGATCAACCTCATAGCTACTTAACTTCAAGGGTTTAAACTGGGACCAGAAAAAGTATGGAGAACATAGCAAACCATCTGCTTGGCTGCATTCAGCCCTGGGTCAGTCACAATGGGTGTTCAGAACCCCTAGTCCTGTGTCATCAATCAAAGAATGACAACTTCCCCTAAGAACTAAAAACCTGGGGAGGCTGTCTGGCTTTAAATCATGCCTTGTGTCCTTTGGAACTATGTTAGAGTTAAACCTCAGCATGCTCCTTGACTTTAACTCGTTCCAGTTTTTCAAATGAGAACAAAGAAAACATCGGAATGTATCTGTCAGCAGTATGACAGGCTTCATACTGGGCTAAACACTGTATTTTCACCCCTAACTCAGAATTTCCTTTCACATACAAATTTAGGGCAAACCTTTTGTTTCCTTGGGCTTCACTGGTGGCTCAGACGGTAAATGCGGCTGTCTACAGTGTGGGAGACCCGGGTTCAATCCCTGGGTCAAGAAGATTCCCTGGAGAAGGAAATAGCAACCCACTCCAGTACTGTTGCCTGGAAAATTCCATGGATAGCCTGGTGGGCTACAGTCCATGGGGTCACAAAGAGTCGGACATGGCTGAGCAACTTCATTTTCACTTTGTTTCCTTAAATGGTGCATCACCTTGTTTCCTTAAATGGTGCACACATATTTGTTTTTATTATGTGCTCAGTGGTGTTCTAAGTGCTTTATAAGCATGAACATATTTATATGTATGTTTTTATATATGTATATATACATTTATCATAAAATGTATATATTATGGGTTTGCATACATTCCAAAGGATGCACTTTTTTATTCATGACTGAATTTATTTTTTAAATAATTTTAATTGCTGAAGTAATATGTGCCCATATTAAAAAGTAAAGTTTTATTAAGAAAAACTGAAAATCTTGTTATCCCCTTCAGATCCATCCTTCTGAGGTAACACCAATGGTTACAGAGTGGGATAAGCCTTCTGAAGGAAGTATCGAGAACAAAATTTTAAGGGAAACTCAAGTCTCAAAGCAAATAATTAGCATGAGGTAAAGAATAACATTTTTTTTTAAAGAAAAAAAATAAAGAAATGAAGTGGAAAACGAGATCAAGGAAAAGCCCTTAGCATGAAAAGAGGCTAAACAGTGTGGCTGAGTAGAATTTTTAAATTAATCCTGTGAAGGGAGGAATAGTGAGGAATAGACCCTAAGTCAGCAGACCTGGGAGGTGGCTGGTGGGAAAGTGACACTGCAGGCCTCCTGTAATCGACCTGACAGTGTCAAACAGTACTAGTAGTTTCCATCAGCAGACATTTCCTTTCAATGGTTAAGTCACACATCTTTTTAGAAACAGTGCAGTTATCTCAAGCCCATATACCCCAAGGAGCCCTGGGACTGCATCTGAACAGTCCACCAATGCAAAAAGGAAACCATGCCCCTTGCCCTAGAGAGAGGGGTGGAGTGGCCTGAGAGGCAAATGTACAAACAGTTTGTCCATGGAGACCCAGCATCACTCAAGAACATCCGTTCCCCTGGGATGTGTGCAGGAGGCCTCTGGCCTAAACTTCAAGAAGGCTCTGCAGCTGAGGGGAGCTCACAGGTGCCCTGGAGAATGGGATCTAAGGTGGTCAGAGCCTAAGGATCCTCCGTGGAACCAAAACACAGTGGAAATGAATTTGAGTTGATGGATTCACTGGAAAATAGAGAAGGGAGTAATTAGGACACAGAAACACTGTAAATCCTGCAGGGTCATGACTGCAAACCTCAGAATAAAATGAAGTCTTTGGGCTCCAGGGACCACCCTTCCAGCTGCAAAAATGCTATAGACTGAGTATCTGTCTTTCAAGGAGACCAAACAAAGATCAAATAATGGAGGGGTGGGCAGTGGGAATACAGGACCCCCTAGCTCATTGACCTTGACCCTGCACGAGATCTGGAAGCTTTGTTGGATCACATAAAAATCAGTCTCTTGGGCATTTAAAAATGCATGTGTTAATAGTTATGTGATATCTGCATAAAGAACTCAACCTCTCCCCAAAGCTAATTAATAAGTCTTAATGAGGGCAGATGTCTTGACTTAAACTTCAAAGTGATAGAAATACTCATGGGACATGGTGAAGATGGTATCTGTCTAAGGCAATAGTTCAGCACCCTGATTGCACATTAGAATCACCTGGAAAGTTTTAAAACATTGATTCCTGGAATCTAGCCTCAGAAATTCCGATTTAATTGTTTTACGGTAGGGCCAAAGTATTATTTTAGAATTCTGTCAGGTGACTTGAATTGCAGGGAGCCACAAAACACAGATACTGGGATCCCAAGCTCTTCTAAACAATACTACCTTTCCTATGAGGTACACAGAGAAGAAAATAAAACAGGTAACTCTTTACCAGCAGCGTGGGCCCCGAATCTCCCTGCAGTACTGGTAGTGAGCTGGGCTGGAGCTAGTGATGAGTGCTTTGGCATACATCTGAACAACCAAAAATCAAAACCAAATAAGAGCTAACTCTCCATCCCCACATCTGAACCCAAGTCTCAGTTGTTACCACTCCAACAAGAAGGACAGCCACATTCATCAGCAGGAAGCGGAATAAACAATATATTTGCAAGTCACATTTTCAACGAAGAGAGCATTCATAGCTCGAAATACAAATCAGCAAGAAAACAGCCACAATCCAATGGAAAAGCGAGCAAAGGCTATGAACAGTTACTTAAAGAGTAGGCTTGAAAAACTAATAAACATATGAAAAGATCTTCAACTTTGACAGTGATCAGGGAATGCCAATGATAATCACAAATGAGATCAATACCATTTCACATTTAGCAAAATTACTAAAATCCAAATCTTTGGTAATACCAAAACTTGGCAGGGATGTTGAGGAACGAGAACTCTGCTCTGTTACTTGTTGGGGTATAAACCTGCACAATAACTCAGAAGAGCAGTTTTTAATATCTGCTAAATAGTAACATAGAAGACACTCACAACCCTTCAAGAAGTCAGTTTCCCTTTCAGGTATATGCTGCTCAGATACTGAAGGAAATATAACACAGGGGTGTCCACTGCAGCATTCGTTGTAAGGTGAATAGGTTGGAAGGTTACCATCCTCCAAGAGTGGAAGAGATAATTGTGGTTTCATCACCATACATGAAATAGTTTGCCCAGTTACAATGAATAAATAACATTTACCTATTTCAACACAGATTAAAAAGTAACACTGAATGAAAAGTACAAGTTACAAAAAATCATTTTCAGTAGGATACCCTTTATGTAAAATATTAAAAACAAACAATATATATAAACTCATGAACAAATATGTAGAAAGAAAATAAAAATGTGAGCAGGAAAAACAGTGCATGAACAATAAGAAAGTTACTACCTTTGAGGAGTGGTAATTATCTTCTCACATGAGACTGGGAACACATTTCAACTGCAACTAGATATTTTCCTTCCTTCCTTCCCTTCTTCCTTCCCTTCCTGGCTCCCTCCCTTCTTTCTACCTGCCTTCCTGCCTCCCTGCCTGCCTTTTCTTAATTGTTCTTAAACTGGAAGCAAATGTGGCCAAATGTTAATTTAAAAACCCGAGCATAGGTAAATGAGTGCTGTTCTAGTTTTATCTGTATCTTATCATATATGGAAAATATTTAATAATTAACAAAATTTTTTATTATTTTTCTTCTAATAATTAGCTTTTAAAAGACTTTCTAAGGGGCAAATAAAGAAGCCACAAGCATCTCCTTCAACGGGAACTTCAGTGTATCTCCTTGCATCCTTTAATGCTGAGATGGCGAAACAGCTGTGGTGAAGAAGCCTGCTGCCAGCTCCCAGGATCCACTGGTTGATGGGTGGAGACTTCAGGGCTCCCAGGTTGCCCATCCCACAGCCACCACACCAGGCTCTTGCTACATCATCAATGTCCATTCTCCACTTTGGAACGTAAGAGAGATTTAATCTGACTTTTAGAGAAACACATAAACTCTGGAGTGAAGGACTCTCCTTATTTACATAACCGGTGTTTTATGTGGGAAAATTATTGGAGTTGTATTGAATCTACATTTGATGTGTTTCACATGCTCTGGTCCCTACAAAGATCAGGTTATGAGTCCCTGATGAGCAAGTCAAGGGGACCCTGGGAGCACCTGGAATGCCACTGATGCCCAGAGGAAACCAAGACCATAGTGGCAGGGGGCTTCACAGAGCCTGCAGCTATGCCACTGCTGCAGCCAGGGCCCCAGGTTCATGACTCCCTGCCCAGCGCCCAGAGACCTCAGGCTGCCAAGGTGCCCTTTTCAGGGACAGAAGAAACTCCTCAGAGGAGAAAGCTAGAAAAAGGTGAAATTTCTTGCCTATATCTTTTTCTTTCCATGGTGTTATTTTATTTCTACACTTAAAATGTACAGAAACCATGCACTAAATAAACATTTTAGGTAAACAGTTTTTTTGAAAACCCTTAAACTGAAGGATACATAAGAAAAAGGCTTGATATCTACTTTTATTACTGCTTTCAACCATGTCCTGTCCAATCATTTTCTCCATCCCTTAGTGTCATTGTAGGCAGATCTGATATCTCTCAGATCACTTTTAGATATTAAAACCTGTCTAAACTAATCTCATAAGGGATTCAAAGCTCTACTCTCCTTCCCCAGGATAGGCTTGGAGTGTATACTTGTGTGTGTGTGTGTGTGTGTGTGTGTCTGTGTGTCTGTGTGTGTTGGGTGTGGGGGATAAGACTTGGCTCTGACACTGCCAGCCTCTTGCTTCTCAGGCCCTAGCTTACTTGTTAGGGGCTTTTAGAGGGACAGGAGAAGCTTAAGAAATGTGTTACAGTGACTAGCAGTCCTCTGTTGGAGCTGGGGACTGCTGGTATCGCACTGCTTTGTTGTGATTCTCTCTGAAACTAGAGGCCTCTGATGATTAAAGCGTCACCAAGAGTCCATATCGGAGGAGGCAATGGCAACCCACTCCAGTACTCTTGCCTGGAAAATCCCCTGGGCAGAGGAGCCTGGTGGGCTGCAGTCCATGGGGTAGCTAAGAGTCGGACACGATTGAGCAACTTCACTTTCACTTTTCACTTTCATGCATTGGAGAAGGAAATGGCAACCCACTCCAGTGTTCTTGCCTGGAGAATCCCAGGGATGGGGGAGTCTGGTGGGCTGCCGTCTATGGGGTCGCACAGAGTCAGACACGACTGAAGCGACTTAGCAGCAGCAAGAGTCCATACGGTGATTGCAGCCATGAAATTAAAAGACACTCCTTGGAAGGAAAGTTATGACCAACCTAGACAGCATATTAAAAAGCAGAGACATTACTTTGTCAACTAAGGTCCGCTAGTCAAGGCTCTGGTTTTTCCAATACTCATGTATGGATGTGAGAGTTGGACTATAAAGAAAGCTGGGTGCAGAAGAATTGATGTTTTTGGACTGTGGTGTTGGAGAAGACTCTTGAGAGTCCCTTGGACTGCAAGAAGATCCAATCAGTCCATTCTAAAGGAGATCAGTCCTGGGTGTTCATTGGAAGGACTGATGTTGAAGCTGAAACTCCAGTACTTTGGCCACCTCATGCGAAGAGATGACTCATTTGAAAAGACCCTGATGCTGGGAGGGATTGAGGGCAGGAGGAGAAGGGGACAACAGAGGATGAGATGGTTGGATGGCATCACCAACTTGACAGACATGAGTTTGGGTAAACTCCAGGAGTTGGTGATGGACAGGGAGGCCTGGCGTGCCGCTGTTCATGGGGTCAAAAAGAGCCGGACACGACTGAGCGACTGAACTGAACTGCAGAGTCCATATGGTGCCTGTACACTACTATGTATAAAACAGATAACTAATGAGAACCCACGTACAGCACAGGGAACTCGCTTCAGTGCTCTGTAGTGACCTAAACGGGAGGGAGATCTAAAGAAGGTGGGATGTGTGTACATGTGTAACTGATTCACTTTGCTGTACAGCAGAAACTAACAACACTGTTAAGCAACTATTGCTGCTGTTCAGTCGCCAGTCGCTCAGTCATTTCTGACTCTTTGCAACCCGATGGACTACAGCACTCCAGGATTCCCTGTCATTCACCATTTCCCAGAGCTTGCTCAAACTCATGTCCATTGAGTCAGTGATGCCATTCAACCATTTTGTCCTCTGTCGTCCGCTTTTCCTGCCTTCAATCTTTCCCAGCATCAGGGTCTTTTCTAATGAGTCAGCTTTTGCATCAGGTGGCCAAAGTATTGGAGCATCAGCTTCAGCATCAGTCCTTCCGATGAATATTCAGGACTGATTTCCTGTACAATTGACTGGTTTGATCTCCCTGCAGTCCAAGTGACCCTCAAGAGTCTATATATAACCTCCAATAAAATTAAAACAAAAGAGTCCACATGGTGTCTAAGTCAATGAGAAAGGTGTTCCACTGGAACCTAAGGCATCCACAGGAACTCTCCAGGATCTTCAGTCAAGCCCTTCAAAGCCAAGGGTAGCACAGAGAGCAGATTGCTGGAGAACACCAGCTACATAGGCATGGATTTTCCAGGCCCCACTGCCACCCAAGCCCACGTTGGCATCAAGATGCCTTCGCTGATTCTGTGGAGCTGCCAGAAAGAGACTGAGTCCCTCTCCAACTCAAACAAGGCCGTGCTTTTACCCAGAAAGGAAACTGCTCTAATCTATTAAACTATAGGCTGGGTATTGAATCCTCCTGAATAATGTATCAGCACTTGTATCAGTGTTCTTTCAGTGAGGAGCTAGGAAAAGAGGGAGAGAACAATGGGCCGCACCCATCCAGGTGGTAATATATAAAGGTGAGAGAGGAGGCATTCAAAGCACTCATTCAAACAGCTGTTTCATTGTTTGCTTGTCAGGAGGAAAGAAGAGAGGAGTGGGGGTGGGGAGGAAGACATGCCTGTTCTAATACATATATATATATACACACATTTTTTTTTTTAAGAAAAGAGGTCACCAGGAAGTTATCTCTGGAAAAAGCTTTAATTCCTCATCTGACCACGTCTGCCCTCTACAACCTTTACCTGTCCTTCCACCTCCAAGTTACTTTAATGAAGGCTTTAGGTAGCGATTCCTTCTGAGGCTGACCTGTGTTTTAGGCTCCTCCACACCATGGGGGCTGTGAGCATTCAACTCCTGAAAGGAAGCTATCCTTAAACACAGGGCCGTCCACACCAAATGGCTCTCTGGACCTTGTCAGGGACCTTCCATTTTGGATGGAACTCACCACATTTCAATCCCTTTCAATTTAGAGATCTTAAGCATTTAAGCATTCTCACCTGGAAAACTTCATGGACAGAGAAGCCTGGCTGGTCCATGTGATTGCAAAGAGTCAGACATGACCGAGTACACTCATCCACACACTGTGTGCACACACACACACAGCATTTAAGGCTCTGTTTCTTATGTGCTCTTATTTAAAATGCTGTTTTTAGTGTCAAAACTTTCAAACCTTAGAAAGGTCACTACGTGTATCTCTGGGTAGAAATCAATTTTAACTATACAGATCCTGAAAAAAATCAATGGAATACTCTGGTTAAACACTACAATCTGTATATTAATGCTATTTCAATATTTTTCATGTTGCTGGGATGTTCCATAATCAATACATATTCTGTGCTTGAAAGATGTTTCCATTTTACACTGGTCAGAAATTACAGAACTGACATATAGTCAATATAAATTGCACTTATAAATGTAGAGACCTAAATTCTACCAAACATTAAAAATAACATTCTGAGGGTAATGAAGGATGTTCAGGGAGAGATTTTGTTTCTTCACGTGGTCAACAAGAAAGTCTATCTTTTTACCAATTAAACAGGTATTTTATTTTTTCCCTCTTACCTTAAATTTTCAAGATATTAATTTCCCTTTTCAAATGTCTAATCATTATTTATATTTTATGTCATTAATGTTAGTTAAAATTCTAATACCCTTACAATATTATTTAAAAACCCCAAATATAATGTTTTCTAGCTTTCTGTTCAAATTGTGAGGAGCAACTTGGTACGCAATTCAGAGGTGGAAGGATAAGTCACAGCTCAGATGAGAAGAGCACATGGATCTGAAATAATTATAATGTGGGCAGGCCAAGGGTAAATGCACTTGAGGGTGACTGTGTGTGTGAAGTTAGCAGGATGCAGTGTGTAATGATAAAGTGACAGCTGAAAATAACACAAGCCTCTCTAGCTGAATATACATCTTCCAAATTCCTCTGGAACTGTTCAGTGTGTCTGTCATTAGCAGTTATCACAGTGATGGTTTTAAAGAACGGCCACATCCTTTTGTAGAAGTGAGTGGCTGGTTCATTCCACCCATCTAGATGTGAATGAAGGCTCTAGTTTCCCATTAGAGAAAATTATATGGGTTGAAAAAGGTATGTGTGAGAGACAGACAAGGAGTCCAGAACCCAGTCATAAACCCACCCTTGGGCACCCAGGCTGCTAACGGCAGATCAAGTATCATGTGTTTTACCTCACCTGACCCCTTAGGATGATTCAGCAGAGGCACTTTCTCTAGAGACACTGAGAATTAACCCAGAAGTGCTGACCAATAGGGAACTTTCCTTCCTCGGGAGTTTTAAAGCAAAAACACTCCCTGGTTTTCTCCCCTGCACATCCCCTGTCCCCATTTCGAGGAAGGCAGTGGAGACCTAACTTCAGCCGGAGCTCTCATTGCTCTGGCCACTTGGGATGGTTCAGGAACCTTCTTTTCCCCCCAGGGCAGTTTTTGTGCCTTGACCACTCTTTTTCTACTCAAGGTGTCTGTTAATTTTCTCATCTTTTTGTATTTTAAATAGTTTATGCTGGGCTTTTAGTTTTATACGCTCCATCTCAGAGTCTTTTTATCATGTCAAGGGAAAATGCTCACATTTTCCCACCATCAACTGAGCTGGCTGCTTGACTATAAGGCACATTCAGTGTTCTGACTGGAAACACAAGCAGGACACTAATGTTTTTATAGTCTACTCAGCTGCCTTTCTCTGTGGTGATTTTGTGCTGTGTCCATGTAGCTAAGCTTGGACTACATTTCCCAGAAATTATCTTCCTTACACAGTTGGCTTGGGTCAGAAGAGAAACTCTGTTTGGGATTCGGAACGTGGGCATGAAGCAGCCATATCCTTTTATGCCCAGTTGGGCTGGTGCTGGTGTGGGGTGTGACTGCCCCTCACAGGTGTCATCGCAGATTTGCTGGTCCCACTGCTTGGTGTGGGGCAGCGGCCTGGCCCGCAGCTCCTCTGGATCCCACTAAGTCTCCTGGGTTAACTTCTCTGACTCCAGGACCAAGTCCATGCTTCTCTGTGGGAGAGGGTACCAGCTTATCCTGCAGGCCCCCTGTATCTAGCGTTGGAAGCTTGGGTGTAGTTGAGCTTCCATTCCAGTACTCAGAACATTTTAATGTTTTTTTCCCAGCAACTTTAGGTTCTCCACATGAACAATTCTGGAGTACTGAGAGGCCCAAGTACAATCTTGACTGTTGGGAGTGTCCTGCTGCCAGTCTTTTATTGAGGCTGGGCAGTTCAGGGCACCACAAGGCCCTCTGATCTGCCCAATAAGCCTCCACATATTACAGGATGGGTTAAGAAGAGGGCTTCTTAGGGAAAACAGTAATCTCCTTGGGTAGCCAAGCAGTGAGAATTTATTTGACTCTTCTACGTGGGTGGTTCTGTTGATTTTAAAGGATATGTTTTAAATTAAGAGAGTTGCCCCAAAGCCACAAAAATACATTTTGGTTATATGTGTGTTTATGCAGAGAGTTGGTGGGATCTGGAAAACCCTTTAGGAAATTCTCAGCATTGTTCCCATGGCTGAACTTTCTTGAATATAATGCCTTTTTTTTTTTTTTTTAATAAACAAGAGAGTTTCTTTTGGATCCACTTAGGTGCATGGGTCATGACTTGTACTGGATCTTAAATAATCCCAAACCTAGATGAATAAGAGCCGTTCCCAAACACAGCTGCTTGACAAAGAAGATTGCCAATGTTCTTTTTATGAAGGGAAGGAAAGGATATTTTCAGAAATCTATTTTCTTTCCTCCTGGAGTTTGTTTTTCACTCAATCCCAGAATGAAGATTTTTTTTTTTTTTTGTTAACTCCAAATATCCATCTTTGAAATAATTTGCAGGTAGTTTTACTGCCTTAATCATCTTTACACCTTAGCAAAATGATGCTGGTGCATTTTGTATAAGTTCAAGAAAAAAGACTAAAATCATAATTATGCTTAGTGAAATAAGTCAGGCAGAGAAAGACAAATACTGTATGGTATCATTTTACATGTAAAATCTAAAAAATAATACAAATGGATGTATATGCAAAATAGAAACAAAGATTCAGAAAACACACCTGTTATTAACAAAGGGGAGAAGGAAGTGGGGAGGGAGAAATTAGAGGTACAGGATTAACAAATACAATCCACTCTGGACAAAACAAATAAGCAACAAGGATATACTGAGAGCACAGAGAACTATACACAGTACCTTGTAACAATCTATAATGGAGTATATATATATATATATTTTTTTTTTGTAAAAAATCACTGTATTTTTGCAAAATAAGCCTGAATTTTTGAAAAAGCTGAAATCACTAGGCTGTATACCTGAAATTAATATAATACTATAAATCAATAAAAAATGAATAAAATAAAATGGCTTATGAAAAAAGACTAAAATCAGTCCAGCTAGGCCTATACATGTTCAACTACATGATTCTGGCAGGAAAAAGTTTATAGACATGGAAGTCAAACATTACCCAAATAAATGGGACTACATCTTTTGATGCTAGTTTCCATATTCAAATTTAACAGTGTGGGTCATTAGAAACCTGAGTGTCCCCAGGCCATACCAGGCTGAGGATACAGAGGATTTCATGCATTTAGGGATATTCACACATAATATCTTTACCCAATTGAGTTCGATAAAAAAAAAATTAAGAGCTAGATATAAGTGTCAGAAAAAATAACAAATTACTGGCTTCATCACTGATTAAGTCTAAGTTAGAGGATAGAGCTGGGTTGTGCAACAGTAGGCTTACTCCATGCTGTTCTAGTCAAGGCACAGCTGGACAACCTCAGTCCTCAAGCACAGGGTCAAAGGCTGTCCACTAAGCTTCCTGCATAATCAGGAATACATGAGTCAGGAGATCCCAAGAGAATGCAGGAATGAGCTGAGCACGCCTAGTTCTTCCACCAAAATCCTCCATCAGAGAAGTCTCTACTCCTCTCCTGGGGATAGTGGAGTAAGGGGTAGGGAGAGAGACCAAGATACTGTTCTACAGAAGTTCCTCCACTGGGACACTGCCACCCTTCCTGAGCTCTGCTTCGGTTTTCCACCAGGTTCCACCAGAACTTCTGGAGCTGTCAAGGAACCCCATGATCTTCTGCAAAGCAGGAGAGAATTTATCTACTCTTTGTAGACTTTAGTGGCAGCATCTTGCTAACACAATCCCAATTCTGCTCAGGTAGGCAATACAACAAGTAACTATAATCTTCCCCAGCCCCTTTGCATCAAGGGATGACTATGTGGCACAATTTGGACCAATGACACATTAACAGAAGTCTCCTGAGTTTTTCTGTGAAAGATTTCAAACTTAAAAGATATACATACATATATATATATATATATATATATAGAGAGAGAGAGAGAGAGAGAGAGAGAAAGCTATTAGCATGCTCTCCTCCCACTCTCTTCTTCCTCAGATTGGAAATGATAGATTTATAGCCATCTTACAAGGACGAAGATGAAAACTGGCACATTAAGGATGGTGTGACAGATACTAGGTGCCTGGTGGTAGTTTGATCAGCTGTGCTAAATAAGTCTCAGCCTACATTTGTGTTTCCTATTTTGTGGGAAAACAAAATCAAGACAGAAAGACATTTGTATAAGACACTTTGAAATGGTTTTTTGTTTTCTGTTACTTGCAGATAACCGTAATCTGAACTAATAGCAGCTGTGTTTCCCCAGGCAGCTTCAGGAGAGAATTTCATGAAAGCAGTAAAGGAGGAAGGAGGCACCTCACCCTCCCTTCCCTGTACCACTCAGCCAGCAGAGCACCCAACGTAACACCGGAGACCACAGGGATGAAATCTGTGGCCATCTGACCTCCACCCCATCCTCACTCAGTTACACTGTGGGGCAGAGCCCTTTTCTTCACTCTTGTCACCCACATATTTAAATTCCACTTTCATTGCCTATACCAAGCCACCACCTCACTGACAATAATCACAGAGTCCATTGTCCTGGCTTTCTTGTTTAACCTAAAGATTGGCTAACTTGCTAAGTCATCTGCCATTTAGAAAAAACAGGGTCAGTTGGAATTGTGCTTCTAATAGAGAGTCCATTTAGAATAAGTTATTTTGTCACCAATGTCTCCAGCTTTGGACAATCAACTGCTTTCTCAAAAAACCTCCAAACTTGTTACCTTCAAAACCAGATCTGTATTGAGTAGAGACAGAGGCTGAGTTAAAGAGTTTCCTGATAACTATAATTAGAGTAATAAAAAATCATATTCTCACCCCTTAAGTGGTGTATCCTCAATTCGCAGGGGGCGCCACCTAACACAACTCAGCAGTATTCTATGCTAGTCAAAGAGCTTGGAGGATTTAGGGAGGGAGAGGAACCACTACCACCTCATACTCTAAGAGGCTGCTTCCTGACACATACAAACTTGAAAAAGATTATAAGCCAAAAAGGTGTCTGGATGCTTGTTTTATAATAAGTAGAACTATAAAATAATATTTTTTTCTATCAGGAAATATTAACAGATCCAGGGAGCTTTGCAACAAATAAATTCTTACCGGGTTATTAGTTTTTCACTTCCTTCTATAAGAGTATAGCATTTTTCAAATTAATCTGTATATCTGTTGTGATGTTTCCTGTTCCTTTGTGGTTTCTATACAGTTAGCTCTGTGTGCCAATAGGGTTTTGTTTTGTCTGGCTGCATCAGTTAAAATGCATTGAGTTGCAAGTAACAGAAAACCTAATAGTGATTCAAACCACAAGGACATTTATTGTTATCAAGAAGTCTTAAGGCATTCTGTCCTGGAGTTTATTCAGTGACTCGGTGATGCTGTAAGACAACATCATGTATCAAGGATCTTTCTATCATTCCACACCACCCTCCTCAAACAGTTGATGTTTCAAAATGGCTGCCACAGCTTCCAGAATCAGTCCTCAAAAGCAAAAAGACAAAGCAAAAAGGATTTTGTTTATGGGTCTCACTTCTTTATCAAGGAGGAAACTTTTCACAAAAGCAGCCTAGCAGGCTTCCTCTTGGATTTCATTGGCCAGGAATGGGTCACCTGGCACACACTGGCTGCAAAGGGGGCTGGAAAATCCAACATGGCATTTTCAACCTTGTGCAGAGGAGATGGGCAAAGAGGAAGGGCATTGGAAACAGCTGCTGGGGAGGCCACAAACATGTGCCACAGAATATAAACCTTTAAAGATCACCAATTCATATTTTTATTTGCTCTCTGTGTCCTTTCATAACAAAACAACAAATGAAAACTATAATGGCAGTAATATATTCAAATAGTACTTTGAAAAATAGAAGAAAAATCACCCATAATTCTATCCTTGTTACAAAGACTTCCTTTTTGTGTATTATTTTCTATTCACTGCCCATACTCTAGTCATAAACATTTTTACCTTTTTACAAACTAATTTTATACTTTTCATTTACTAGCACATCATAATTATTTTCCTATTTTCTATATATTTTTCATAATTATAACTTTTAACATAAAAATAAATTTTTATAAGATCTAATATACATCACAATTTACTTAACCATGTCCCTATTATTGAACTCAGTTGACTTTTCATTTTGTGGCTAATATAGATTATAGTGCAGTACCATCTTTCTATGCATAAGTTTTCTCTGCAAGGAGGTTAAGTGTAGAAAAAGCTACAAAGTCATAGGGAAGTGAGGTATAGCATGGTGATTATAGTTTAAAATAGTAGCAAATTTGAAAGTTGCTAAGAGAGTGAATCTTAAACACTCTATCACATGAAGAAAAAATTTTAACTATCTATGGTAACAGATGTTAAGTAGACAATGTGGTGATTACTCTGTAATAGACACAAATATGGAATTATTATGTTGTATATGAGAAATTGTTATATATCAATTGTGCCTCAAAAACTATGAGTATTTTTATAACTTTTAAAATGTCATAATCTCTATCTGAATGACTGTTCAAATTTAAAATACTACTAATTATATATGAAAGAAAGAAAGTGAAAGTGAAGTTGCTCAGTCGTGTTTGACTCTTGGTGATCCCATGGACTGTAGCCTACCAGGCTCCTCCATCCAAGAAATTTTCCAGGCAAGAGTACTGGAGTGAGTTACCATTTCCTTCTCCAGGGAATCTTCCCGACCCAGGGATCAAACCCCAGTCTCCCACATTGTAGACAGATACTTAACTGTCTGAGCCACCAGGGAAGTATACATATGCAAATTTCATCACAACCTAACACGGTGCTATCATCATTCAGATGCTTGTTTGTTCACTGATTCACCAACTATAAAATGTTAACATTTATTTTATTTCCACTATTTTCATTTTCCCAACAGGGATACCATAGAACTAAGCTAGCGAGATCTTATTTGACTACCTTTGGAACAAGATAGTTTCTTACCCAGAGCTAAGTTAAATCAAAATGCTAAAAATCTTTTGAATCTTTCTGAAAAGTATGTGAGAGAAATTTTATCTGATTTTTATTTTCTGCTTTGTTTTTTTCTAATTACGCTATATATATTACTTTCTATGTATTTAAGCAATTACAATGTATTATTTCACTTTCAATGAGTTAAACTTTGACAGCACTGTCATAGATGTGTAAGCAAAGAAAAGAGTCCAAACAGGTCATCAGAACATGGAGAACCTAAGAATACACAGATGGGATATACAGCCAAGGCTTGGGGAGTCCACACAGACCAGTGTCCAGATCAGCAGTCAGGAAGCTAGGAACAAGGGCTTAGGGACAACTGCTTCTGAGACAAGGCAGAAGACAAACCAGATCTTTAGACTATGGAAGAAAGAGCAAATTATCTGCGATTATTGCCTAGGTGTCTTCTTACTGTTATTGTTCTTGACTGTATTATCTATTCACATCCTAAAACCTGCCTTTGTAATTATATTCATTCATTTCACAAATGTTTATCGAATACCCCTTATGCACCAATCACTGTGGTAAGTGCTAGGATGCAGTATTAAACACAACAGACATAAAGTCCCTAACCAGAGAGGAAGGTTAACTGTCACAAAGAAAGGAAAAGGACAAGGGTATAGAGCGTGTCTGGCAGAAGAGGCAAGTCTCTCTCTCATATAGCAGGTCCAAGAATGCTTCTCTGAAGAGGTGACATTTGAAAGGGACCTGGATGAAAGCAGAAAATAGGTATGCAAATACCTGAGCAAACAGTCCTCCAGACTGAGAAATACAGAGCGGAAAGCACTCCTAAGATCTGAGTGAACTGGATGTGTTCAAGTAAATGAGGGAGAAAATCGGAAGAGAGGTGACTGAGGAGAAATCTAGAAGCCAGATCCCATAGCTTTCACAGGCAAGATAGGAATTTGGGATTGTGCTCTCAGTATGAGAAAAGTAGTTGGGTTTGCAAAGACTTACATTTTAAAGGAAACATCCATGGGTGCTATTTGGAGACTAGACTGGGGGTAGAGGATGCTGGAGGCAAAAATGAAAGCTGAGACTTATTGCAATACTCTAGGTGAGAAGAGCTAGGGGTTTGGACTGAGGTGGAGGTGATGGAGCTAGTGAACAGCTGTCAGATTCTGGATTTTTCAGGATAGAGCTGCCAGAATTTGCTGATGGACTAAATGTGGCAAGCAAGAGAAAAGGAGGAATCCAGCGTGACTCCTGGGTTCTTGGCCAGGTGAATCTATAGTCCTTTGTACTGCATTCTGGAACAGAGAGGGAGGGGCAGGTATGGACGAGAAAATCAGAAGCTCAGTTCTCTTAAGTGTGAGATTAGGAATTCAATTGAGGATGTTGAGCTGGCAGTTGAATATATTCCTCTGGTGTCCTTGGCAGAAAATGGGACTGGAGGTTTAATTTCAGAATCATCAGGGACTTCCCTGGTGGTTCAGTGGCTAAGACCCTGAGCTCCCAGTGCAGGGGGCCCAGGTTTGTTCCCTGGTCGGGGAGCTAGATCCCACATGCTACAACTGAGACCCAGAGCAGCCAAATAAATAAATAAAATTTAAAAAAATCATCAGGTATAGGTAGTATTTAAAGCCAAGAGCCCGGATGGGATGACTGAGGGAGTGGGTACAGGTGGAGAAGAGAAGCGGCTCTCTGTCAGATGGGGCCCGGGACAGCCAGGAGGATCCCTCCAAGGCCACTAAGGAGTGCTTCCAAGGCCACTAAGGAGTGCCCAGAGGGATGGGCAGAGAACTGGTGGGTTCAGGGTCCTGGAAGCCAGAGGAAGACACTATTTCCAAGACTGTTGCAATTAACCATGTCAAATGCTACCAAAAAGTCTAGTGAGATGAAGACTAAAGTTGATCTGCAGCGAGTGATGTTCCAGCGCTAGGTAAACTCCCACATGCCCCAAGGTGGATCAAAACATGATCAGCAGTCCTAGCAACCACCTCTCCCCAGATGCTTCCAAAGTAACACTGGGAGGCTTCGGATCTGTCTTTATGGAAGTTCCCACAAGTTGCTGTAATTCCTTGTTGGAGATGAATGCTCTGGTATTCCTGAGGTTATTCTGAGAGGATTAAAGGGGCAGTAAATGCAAAGCGTGAGGCACAAGGTCTGGCACACTGTAATCACCCAACACTGTCAGTGTGAGCTCTTACTGCTACCCTGTTGAGTCTCATCTAATGTTCAGCTCTCATTTCAGGCCACTGCCTAGCAGTCTTCCAAAGATAAGCACTAAGTTTTCTGGAGATGACTGAAAGTCATCACAATGCCTTATAGCTGAAAGGGCTACAGAGATTAATCACTCCATTCTCTTCACTTGACAGATGAGAAAACAGAGATCCACAAAGATTAGGTGACTTTCTCAAGGTCACCTGCCAAATCTGTGGCAAGACTTAAACCAGAGCACAGGTATCCAAATGCCAAATTCTTAAGAATTAGAGTAAAGCTTAGAGATCTGAACATTCCATTCCAGGGGATCTCTCTTAGATAGCTAAAGCTTGTTCTTTTTAACCATGGAAATTTACTAACAATCATTATCATCATCATTTATCACTCTTCTTTAAAATCTTCTACTGCTTTTGATTAAAACAGTTCTGCAGAGTGGAGTTATTTTAGCCTAAAAGATCCAAAATCCTTAAAGGAGCTTTTCTTGTTACCTCATTTCTTTACCAGATGCTTTAAGCTTTGAGCGATCCCTTTGACTTATAAAGCAAGTGACAACTTCATTATGATAGGGCTAGAATATTGTCAAAGTGATCACTTGATATTTTCTGAAAAGACAAATCTAAGGAGTTAAGAACAGCAACAAACACATGATTCCATATCTAAGAGTATCCACCATTAGGAGTACATTTATTTATATTATATATGTATATATAGATTTGTAAGTGTATTATCTGGAGAAGGAAATGGCAATCCACTCCAGTATTCTTGCCTGGAGAACCCATGGACTGAGAAGCCTAGTAGGTTACAGTCCACGGGGTCGCAAAGAGTCGGACACGACTGAGCGACTTCACCTCACCTCACCTCAAGTGTATTATCATGGAAATTTCAGTGCACAACACAGATCTGAAACTTATGGAGAAATTAATCTTAAATGAGTCTGTGTTATCTTTCAGTTTTTCAGAGTACACATGAGGCTCATATATATTGTTATTGAAAGTGTCTCCATAGCATTTTTCTGTAGAGAGATTCTGAACATCACTTCATTAAACACCTAAATACTCCTATGAGAGATGAGGAATCAGATATTACTATTCCTATTCTAGAAACGAGAAAGCTAACATCCTCACATGTTAATACACCCAGAGGACCTATATGAACAAGAACAAAGTTCTGTTCTCCCTTTGCCCTCTCATCAGGCAATCTTTGAGTCTCTCATCCTGGAGTCTGAATTTAGCCCTCAGGATTTTCAGCTGTTCCAGGAATAGGCCTTGCCAGATAATAAAGCCCACTGATTCCTGATGCTTACAAATCCACCCTCAACTTTTCCCATCACTGGTGACCTCAGGCTCAGCTTCTGCCTGTCTTTGAGGTCAGGGGGTCTCTGTTGCTACAACAACCATGAATCTATCACTGTTACAAGGAAACCGCCAGTCACTTACATTGGCCCAATCTTGTTAGAGCAGCCGAGCTGTGTTATCTCTAGAGTGGAGTAGCAAATAACAGGCCAGCAAAGGATTCCTTCTCTGCCTCATTAGATTTTGCTGCCTGTGAGTGATGGGAGATATGGCTGGATGTTGGGCATGTGAAAAGTCCTGGAGGAAGAAATGACACCTGGATAATTACAGGGTGGTTGACAGGATTAATATTAAAAAAGGTAACACGTGTGAAGTGCTTGCTCAAGGGTCTTGCTCAAAGAATGTGTTCAACAGGTGTTAGCAGTTGTTAGTATTTGTAGGTTAGCTGGTAGAATTTGCAAAGAGCTGATAATCATAATCACGGTTGCCATTTATTCAGTTGGATTAAATTTCACAGCAAGACTACAAGGTGATTGCCATTTTCCCTATTCCACAGAGCAGAAAGTGGCAGACTTGGGATCTGACAAAGATTTCTCTGATTTTACCAAGCTTGTTCATTCATTCATTCATTCATTCGCTCACAAGTACTAACGAAGCTACTATGTACTAGGCACTGAGTTAGGCAAAGAGGAGAACAAGACAGACCCATTCCCTATCCTCACAGGACATGGAGCACAGAGAGGAATACAGTCGGGTGAAACCCAGGGTCATTATATCCCCATTCTTGCTCTGTCACCTTGAATGCAAGCCTCTGCCCTTCTCTTCATCTTCCTAAAAGAAACCCATTCTATCAGGCAAGGAATAAAAGGATATCTGACTGGAGAAAACATAGGGGAAGAAGTTTACACTGCATAACACACAGAATTTCTCTCCATAAGTCCCCCACAAACTCTTTGTTTTTTCTACCAGATCAACCCTTAACCTACTCACCCAACCCTACTTTACCCCCAGCCTCCCAGCCCAGGGATAGGCCCTGGCTCCTCCTTCCTTATGCAGACTAGTTAAGTCTTACATCCCAAGTACCAAAGGTCCTTTTATTAGCAAGATACCCTTCCTTATAAGATGAGTAGAGGATTCAGTTCAGTTTAGTCCAGTCGCTCAGTCATGTCCAACTCTTTGCAACCCCATGGACTGCAGCACACTAGGCTTCCCTGTCCATCACCAACTCCTGGAGCTTACTCAAATTCACATCCATCGAGTCGGTGATGCCATCCAACCATCTTATCCTCCGTCCTCCCCTTCTTCTCCTGCCTTCAATCTTTCCCAGCATCAGTGTCTTTTCCAATGAGTCAGTTCTTCACATCAGATGGCCAAAGTATTGGAGTTTCAGCTTCAGCATCAGTCCTTCCAATGAATATTCAAGACTGATTTCCTTTAGGATGGACCAGTTGAATCTCCTCACTATTATATTCTCAAGAGTCTTCTCCAACACCACAGTTCAAAAGCATCAATTCTTCGGTGCTCACTTTCTTTATAATCCAACTCTCACATCCATACTTGACTACTGGAAAAACCATAGCTTTGACTAGATGGACCTTTGTTGGCAAAGTAATATCTCTGCCTTTAAATATGCTGTCTAGGTTAGTCCTAGCTTTTCTTCCAAGGAGCAAGAGTCTTTTAATTTCATGGCTGCAGTCACCATCTGCAGGGATTTTTGAGACCCAAAAAATAAAGTCTCTCACTGTTTCCATTGTTTCCCCATCTATTTGCCATGAAGTTATGGGACTGGATGTCATGATCTTCATTTTCTGAATGTTGAGCTTTAAGCCAACTTTTTCACTCTCCTCTTTCACTTTCATCAAGAGGCTCTTTAGTTCTTTGCTTTCTGCCATAAGGGTGGTGTTATCTGCATATCTGAGGTTACTGATATTTCTCCCGGCAATCTTGATTCCAGCTTGTGCTTCATCCAGTCCAGCATTTCTCATGATGTACTCTGCATATAAGTTAAATAGGTGGGCTGACAACATACAGCCTTGATGTACTCCTTTTCCGACTTGGAACCAGTCTGTTGTTCCATGTCTAGTTCTAACTGTTGCTTCCTGACCTGCATACAGATTTTTCAGGAGGCAGGTCAGGTGGTCTGGTATTCCCATCTCTTTCAGAATTTTCCACAGTTTGTCATGATCCACACAGTCAAAGGCTTTGGCATAATCAATAAAGCAGAAGTAGATATTTTTCTGGAACTCTCTTGTTCTTCGATGATCTAACAGATGTTGGCAATTTGATCTCTGGTTCCTCTGCCTTTCCTAAATCCAGCATGAACATCTGGAAGTTCATAGTTCATGTACTGCTGAAGCCTGGCTTGGAGAATTTTGAGCATTACTTTACTAGCGTGTGAGATGAGTGCAATTGTGCAGTAGTTTGAGCATTCTTTGGCATTGCCTTTCCTTGTGATTGGAATGAAAACTGACCTTTTCCAGTCCTGTGGCCACTGCTGAGTTTTCCAAATTTGCTGGCATATTGAGTGCAGCACTTTCACAGCATCATCTTTAGGATTTGAAATAGCTCAACTGGAATTCCATCACCTTCACTAGCTTTATTCGTAGTGATGCTTTCTTCCCACTTGACTTCGCATTCCAGGATGTCTGGTTCTAGGTGAGTAATCACACCATCGTGGTTATCTGGGTCATGAAGAGCAGAAGATTAGAAATAATTACTTTTTCTCGGTCCCACAGAGAACAGTAAACAAGCAGATCTACTGTAGTTTGATCCTCTGTGTTAGAAGATCACAGAGTGTCTTGGAACTTGGACTTACTTAGAGAGGCAGGGCAGGTGTCCTGGCGAAAGTGACATCTAAAGTATGGTGGACATTATGGTTGCCTTCTCAACATCTATTGTTTAACCCTTGGTAACTGCTCTAATTTGGCTGGAGTGGAGTAATATTTGTATCCACAAGCTTTGCGGGAACAATTCCAAAGCCCCAACTCAAACCTAACTTCATCCCCATCCATCTGACCTCACCACAGTTATTGGTTCAGGGGTGAACAAGGACATAAGCTAAGCCAATAAGACTGATAAAGATGTTGTGGAAAAGAGGAGGGGAGAAATGGGGAAAGGTCTAGAAAAGAAACACTGTATCCTCTTTAATGGATGTAAGTAAAGAAATGCATGTGTTTAATCAATACTGTTGGCCCCTAATCACCACAAGGACCACCAGCCTCAGCAGGAAGGTTATGTGGCCCTGCAGACTGAAGAACTAAAAAGAAACTAAACCCTTTACTACCTGGTAGAGCAGCAGAACTAACCTCAGAGATGTGAGTCTCTCTTATCTAGGGCAGTTTGGCTTGAGTTTTCCGATACCTACAATCACACCCAGTCTAACTGATAGAGGTGAGATTAGATCAACAAGTAGGTAGGCAAGTCTCAGATCTACAGCATGAAGTTTATTTAAATAGAGATTTAGCAAATCTGTGAGGAAGAGGCTTTTTTCCTTAAAACTTTATGAGGAATCACAAAGAAAAAGATAGGTATATTCATATATAAAGTTTAAACTTCTAGGCAATAAAAATATAAAAACATAAAAAATACATAATATGAAAAATCTATATCATATGTAACGAGTGACTGGGTCATAAATAAGATATAAAAGGAGTTTATTTAAATGTATTAGCTATGTATCTTCGCTCTGATAGATAAATGGGCAAAGAACATAAACCAGCAATTCCTCCAAGGAGAAAAACAGTAAATAAACACAAGAGACAAATGTTCAGCCCGGGTAATAATCAAAGAAATGCAAATTAAAGCAACCTTGAAATATCATTTGACACCTACTAAATTATTATTTTTAAAAATGATGGGCTGGCAAGGTGACAGTGATATTGGCACACTCATTCATTTCAGGTGGCAATGCAAACCAGTACTGCCTCTGTGAAAGCACTATGGCAACATGGAGAAACATTCATGCCTTTTGACCCAGTTAATTCCAGTTTTTCTAATTAGTACTAAGGAGAATAATTTGACAGAAGCAAAGAAACACCCTCAGCACTGTTCTTCAGAGCCTTGGTGATTCAATTAAATTCAATTAGCATGTATTTTATACCTTCCACCTGCCAAGCAGAGGCAACAGGGAATCAGAAATTAATAAGATACCGTATCTGACCTCAGGGGGCTCATAGTCTGGCAGAGGAGGCATGTAGGTAAATAACTGCATTACAAAATGGTTCAGTAAGTCCAGCAAAAAACCCACAGGTGCTGTTAGGTAAGCTAGACTTTTATGATGGGGATGGGTGAGGTAGGTGAGCAAAGAGCAGGCAGGGTTAAGCAAAGGCTTACAAAGGGGACAAGGTGAAACTCCAGTCAAAATGGCAAAGAAAGTTAAAACAGGGACAATGAGTGGTCCAATACTATGGGAACAGAGATTCCAGGAAGAAGTTTGTGGAAAACCAAGATTTGTGCGCAGAGTGGAAAAAGAATTTTATTGCCCTTGTTTAACATCTATAATAGCCAAAAAAAAAGGGGGGAACATTCTTAAATCACCAACATTGGAAATATATCTTAATGAATTATACACAATGGACCACTATCCCACATGAAAATATATAAGACACTTCAAAACACTTATGATATGCAGGCAGGATACCTAGGGGAGAGTGGCTGGCCTCGACGGCCCTAAGCATTGCTCCAAAATTCCCCTTTCTCCCTTTTTTCCTCAATTTTTAAAATGGAAATATAACTCACATACTATAAAATTCATTCAAAGTATACAAGCCAGTGCTTTTAATATATTCACAAAGTTGTGCAAAATTCACCACTAATTCCAGAACATTTTCATCACCTGAAAAAAGAACCCATCAGCAGTCACTCCTCATTCCTTCCAGCCTCTGGCAACCACTGACCTACCTCCTGTGTCTACAGACTTGCCGGTTCCTCCTCACTTTGCCCTTGGAGTCGCCTCCCAAACCCCTGCTGTTCTCCCCAGGCCTGGGTGACCAGGGGCAACATCTATCTGATGTGCTGGCCCTCCCCAGAGTGCAGCTGACTGAACATAAGTAAACACCATCCATTAAAGCCTCAGACAGACTACAAGGGAATTCAACATGGATTCAAGTGAAACTAAAAGACTCTGCCACAGGAAGTTAGCTTGCTCTGTGGGGCTCGCAAGGTCACAAGCTAACTTGAGCCCCTTCTCCCTCAGGTGAGCGTCAGCTGAGCTTCACCCGGCCCCCCCAGCCCCGAACCTCCGCCCCTAGCTTCCTTCCTTATAATACCAAGAGCCAAGAGAGCAGGACCAGTGAAAACCAGCACGAGGAGAAAATGAGGGCAGGGCAGGAAGCACACCATCCGGAGCTAAACACACAAAGGAAACACAGCGTGCATTTTCATTTTTCTACTATGGCACTTGCAGGAGGCCGCATGCTTCATGGGGTGGCTTGGCCTCTGGCTGCCTTCACCCAAGTGATTAACTCTTTTCCTCTCCAGTCTTATCTCCTGTGGGACACTATTCTGTTCCTTTCTTGGTGACATTGAGTGTAGAAGCTCTAGTGCTCTGTGGAAATGACCACAGATGAGTTTCCTTGCAATTTAGGTTTGCCATGTTTTCCTGACCAGTTAAGGAGACACTGCATATTTGATGGTGAAATCTGACTTCTTTGTCACCAGGGGTCTCAAACATTAGAAGTGGTCCCAGGGGTTAGAAGGCCTTACTCTTCACAAACAAACAACAGAATAGTGTGAAACATGGTTTTGCAAGTGTAGTCACAGAGGCAACCTAGTGATGTGGTAGGTGGAGCACTGACCCAGGAATCAGGATCTGACTTTAACCTCTGCTCTCAGTTCCCTCATTGATAAAGTGAGGGTTGGAATAGAAGGAGCCCCCAGGACTTGCTACTAATTGAAATTCCACAGTTTCTCTAAATTCGTAAGGCTGAGAACCAGGCCTTCCTGTTTAGGAGACATCTGGTCTCAGGATCCTTGTGAGAGAAAAAAGGGGAGGGGAAGGAGAGGAGGGGGCTTACAAAAAACATGGGAAGGGAAGGGAACTTCAGGAGGGGATGGAAGGAAAGGGGGTGAGAGGGGATGGGGAAAGACACAAAGAAAGGGAGGGGGGCACAGGAAATGGGGGACAAGAAGAGAGAGGGAAGATGGACAGATGGACAGGAGGGGAGAGGAAAGGAATGCAGCGGAGGGGACAGAAGCATAGAAGAAGGGCAAATGAATAAGACTTCTTTGGAATAAAAGATGAGAAGAAGGGAACATTTCTGATGTCCTACTAGATATTACTTCTCAAAACCACCTCCAAAGTAGGTGCCGATACTGCCCTCTCACCAATGAGGCCCTGAAATTTCAGACTCTTCAGTACCCTCTCCTGTATGCTGGCTGAGCAATCTCCCTCTCCTCCAAGAGATTTCAGTGCAGTTGGACAGGCTCTGCAACAAGCTGGGCTAAGTAATGTGTCCAAAGTCTTACACTGAGTTAATCACAATGCTGAAATTTAGATTCAGGTCTATCTGGTCCTAAGACCTTGTTCTTTCCACTTCTGCTAGGAAGCAAAACAGAAGACAGAAAGAAAAGTGAGGACAGGTTTCAGAGTGGATTCCTCTTCAGGTACATAATAAGAAATGGGCTAAGAAACCCTCTAATAACATCCATCCTCAAAAAATAAAAAAAAAAAAAGAGGAAGGAAAGAGTGGGCTGAGTTAAATCTATTCAATACAAGGGAACAGATTTAAGATAGTCTCAGAGGCATTCCTAGGACAACAGACTTTTTCCATAATTGACACATCTCCCTCTGCACTGGGCTGGCAATAAGTCTTACTGCCTTATTCTTTAATAGTGATCTTGATGTAACAATAATGCTTTTCATTTTAAAGCACACTCACCATTTTTAAAGCATGTACACATTTATTATTTCTTTTGACACTTAACAATAATAACAATTATAATAAGCAAGTCAAACCAAAGTTTTGGAATAAGACCTCAGTTTGATTGCCACCCTGGCCACTTATGAACTGTGTGACTGTGGGCTGATTGGCCTCAATCTTCTCTCCTATCAGATGGGATAATAAAAGTACCTACCTCACAGGGCTGTGTTGAGCATCCAAAGAGATAATACATGTCAAGTGTTGCCCAGCACATTGTCAGTGCTTAAGAAACACTAGCCAAGTATTATTTTTACATGTGCTTGTCAGAAAAATTATCTGGCGTTCGAAAATAGAGACTATTGGGCCTTCTTTCAGGGCAGTAATGGAACTGATTTTCTGCTGTGCAGAGGCTAACATGAAGTTGGAGATACAAACGCTGTGTGGTTGTTTAATCGCTAAGTCACATCCAGCTCTTTGCAACCCCATGGCCTAGAGCCCACCAGGCTCCTCTGTCCATGCGATCCATACTGGAGTGAGTTGCCATTTCCTCCTCCCGAGGATCTTTCCAACCCAGGGATCGAACCTGCATCTCCTGCATTGTGGGCAGATTCTTCACCACTGAGCCACCTAGGAAGCCTAAAGATGGAAATAATTTCTGTTTAATTGGGCAGATAAGTGCAAAGATTACAGTTTATTGTCATGTTGGACATTAACCTGTTCTGTATCTAACTTGGCAATCTATTTTAATTAAATTATATACACACACATAGCTCTAATGCTCTTTGAGCCAGTTTTAACTCTTAATGTTCCCTCAATAAATAAAATCTTTGACAAGTATTTATATGATATTTGACTGAGAGATAGGGTTTTACCCTTTTATATTGTAACATACTAACTAATTCAGAGAGGCCTGCCCCATTTACTGAGGAACTCTGAAACTCAAAAGTGATTTCAACTTGCCCAGAGTTAGGAGCAGAATTTGGTTTTCTCAAATTCTAGTCCTGTAGTTTTTGTTCTGTCTTTTGCCTTTGCACAAATGATATATGAAAATAGGACAGTAACAATGAAGAATATAAGGCCTCCTCTCTCTCAGGCTTTAGCAGCTCCCAGGCTATCTTCACAGCCATCACTCAAAGAGGAATGTGAGAAACACCATGTGAAGCTGCTTTCAAATGTTCTACTTTTCTAAATGATTTTCAAACTTGTAGAGGAAAAGAACACTCTTTAACAAGACAGCAATGGTCAAGCAAAAGGATAAGGTGGGAAATCTGATATTTCACTAAACTGGTGAGTGGAAAATCAAAACTATTCTATACAAAATAAAGTGAATCTATATTGATTCGGTGGAGGGAGACTGAGTTGAATCTATCTTGGAATTTAAGCAGACTCAGCGTCTCTGAATATTTTATATTCTCTTTTCTCGGCATGAAAGGAAAGTTAGCTCTTAGAATTAGAGGGTAATTGAGAGCGATCCCTGTGCCAGTGGACTGAACTTGCTGTAATGCCCTCAACCCGGAAAGTAACCAAACCTAGCACGTTGCTCAGAGACCAGAGGCCCACGCCTTTCTGGAAGGCAGAAGCACAAGCAGAGGAGAGCGGGAGGAAAGTAAGCGTGGAGCCAGGGTTAATTCAGATGAAGCAGGGCCTGAATCAAGTGAGAGGAACTCCCTGTACATGTACTACAGCTGTGGGTTTATAAAACTACATAAACGAAGAGGGGTTTTGGTACTTTAAAATTTCACCGACACTGCATTTTGGTACAGTTGGCCCCTCATTTGTGCAATTCTTTTGTCTTCAAATTTCCCTATCTCTAGCTGTTCTTCTCAGTCTCCTGATTGTTCGCCCCTAATTCCTCAGTGTCTATTCACACAAGAGTCATTCATTCCTTGGCCCTATCCTTTCACTCCTACCTGATTTAAAAGTCATTCATAGGCTAAGGCTTCCCAACAGCCTCAACCTCTTGCCTGAACTTTAGAACTAATATATCCAGTTGCATATGTGAAATCTCCATCAGATGCCAATGATCAACTTAAAATGAGTATGTTCAGGACAGAGTTCTGACTTTAACACCACATCCCTGTCCCCTGAAAGAACAAATTTCAGGCTAGGGCCTTTGCATAGGCTCTTCCCTGGGCCTGGAACAGACTTCTCACAATCATTTCATGGAATACTCATTCAGATCTTGTCCAAACATCACTTCCTCCAGGGAGCTGCCTCTGAACCTCCATCTGAAGCAGCTCTCCCTTCCCCAGCGCAAATCATTCCAGCAGTTTTGGAGATGACCTGGAAACTGCTCCATAAGCACAGATTTATCACTATATGGACATCTGTTACTTAAGTGTTGACTTGTGACCCCTGCCCCGAAGTTCTGCCCCCACCTCAACAGAAAATGAGCCTCTGCGAGGTGGGACTTATATATCCTAGTCACTGCTGTTCTACCAACACCTAGGAACTCAATAAATTGTTACATGCGTACACACATGCAAAAAAATGCACCTCTAGAGATCTGTTTTTCTGGAAAACGGGAGGGTAATTATCACAAAAAGCACGCATGATGACTGAGAAGGAAGAAGATACCAGTGCAGTCATGACCTTGAATTTCTAAATTGATTCAGAGTTAGTAAATGCCACTGGGGTGATGAGGAGAGCAGAGGATGTGTGTGGGGGTAGGGGGGAGGGAGGAGGGGGGAGCAAACAACACAAGGAAGTGAATTGTTCACTTTCCAGACTTTGAGATGCCAATAATTCCTAAAGGCCCAGAAAACTAAGAGACTGACATAATCATTTTATTTTGCCAAGTAAAATGATTAAGGGGAAACATTATCATCTACTGTCACCATCATGTCATAAAATAAAGGACATTTAATTTCCAAAGAGTAGAAAAGATGTAAATTTCACATTTTGTTCAAGTTGAATAAACTTGGTTTCCTGTAAACTTTCTATATTGACTATTTCTCTCATTGCTCTATGGTCCTTTGGAAAGGTCACCACTGACACTGTGGGGAACCACTGATTTAAATGACTGGTTAAGATCAATAAGGAATCACTGGGAAGTTTCCCAAGTCTCTACTTGTCAACATGTCTATGGCTAAGTAAAGCTCTCTGATAAATATTCTCTACTAGGGCATTGTAATGTGCATGTGTCCTGAGAAACTTGGCATTGAAATGTTACTTAGAATTTTTCTCATACCTTAACCAATGATAAGGGCAGGCATGCAAAAAAAAAAAAAAAAAAAAAAGAAAAAAACAGAAAAAAAAAAAAAAAAAAAAAAAAAAGACAAAAGTAAAAATAAACACACTGTGATTAAATCATATATAAGAAACAGTAAAAGAGATTTAAATTTGGAGAAGTTATTTGAAATTATTTCTTAAAGGGTCTTTTAGACAGATGAAATGGATTTTTGTACTGAAGAAAAAAAAAAAAAAAAAAAAAGGAAAGTATCTGAAATAAATAAATGAATATATGAGTGTGCTGGCATGGGCGTGTGAGTGTGCATGTGTGGATAAAGAAGTTGGTGGTGGATCAACAGTGGTAATATGTAAAAAAGATCAGTAGTACCTACTTAATGACCAAGACATCTCAGATCATAGTTACATTACATAAAATACAAAATAGAATTTCTTTCATTTTACTGTAACTTGTTTTTAAAATAAATATTTTTTCAAAAGATTAAAAAGAACACATAATAGAGACAAGCAAAAAATAATAATAATAATCAAGGGTTATTGACATTTACTGCTGAACCAATTCCCCAGGAATAAAAAACTCATATGAGAAGGAGAATATATTTCGAAAATGGAAATATGAATAATTCCCTCAGATGATTTACTTTATATGAAAAGAGGAAAAGCTGCTTGCAGAGAATATGCAGGACACAAATGGCAGTGAATAGAAAGATCTGGGGCGAGGAGGCATCGGCCAAGCCTGTGCATGAAAGAGGCAGGGGCGGCTGGGACCAGTGTCACAGCGCATGAGATGCCACTTTAAGAAATGAATTATTCAGGCTCAGGGGGAGCATTGGGTGACTGTAGCCAAACAAACAAGCAGATAACAATAAGGATTACGTGTTCTGCTTACTTCATTGACCTAGGGCTCCTGGAGGGCAGTAAGCAGGGACTAGGTATCTGGCTATCTAGATACATAACAACAGTAACAGAAAATAATAAGAGGAATAGCGGGACCGATATGGAACTCCAGCTCTGCAGGGGCAGCCGCAAAATCCACTCAAGTCAAGAAGTAAGAAAACTCAATTAGCAGCTGTCTCGCCGCCCCCTCGGAGGAGGGAAAGGAGGAGAAATTTCTCCCACACACTCTCTAAGCCGTAGGGGTGTCTTCTGAGCTGAACAGCAGTCAGGAAATGAGGCTATTCAGTAAGTTGATACTGTGAACCACACGTCCCCCAAAGAGCTTAAGCAGAAAATAACACCAGAGGATGGTTGGAACGCCCAATAACAAACACCAAAGCAATTCTTTAGTTCCAGTAGAAATTGTATTTTAAATAAACATTGTACTACTACATTTGTGACTTAGAAGCAAATTCAAACTCTTACCTTTTGACGCAACAAGGAGGCAAGCCTTTTACTGCTGTTCGGGACCGTCGGTACCAAGTTTCTTGGAGCAGAGACCTTCCGTCCTGGGCGCTCCCCCTGGAAACAGCGTGAAAACAAAATGGCTCCTAGACGCTCTGGTTTCCCTTGGTTACCGCAGTCCGCGCGCTTCGTAGGCTTCAGTCTTGCGTACTGTCCAAGACATTGGGTTGGCCAAGAGGTTCATTCGGATCTTAAGGGAAAAAACCTGAATGACCCTTTTGGCCAACCCAATATATTCCCAAGCAGAAGACAACAGACCCAAAGACCTTGACTTATTTGAATTTTAGTAAAAAGGTTGCAGAGACTTCTATCATCTGTTCCAAAATTCATCTCAGCCGAACTCAGGTTCGTCTTTCACTCACCTGGAGAGTCTCTGTGACCAGCGAGGGAAGACAGGAGAGAGGAGGAGTCAGGAGACCTGGATTTGGTCTGCCTGGAGCAGCAGTAAGGTTAGTGGTGGTAGTCAGGCCTTGTCACTTACTTTCTCTGTACTTTCCGTTCCTTGGGTGGATAATTAGGGTATTGAGATCTCTCTTTCTCTCTCTCTCTCTTTTGTATCCACTGTGGCATGCGTGCCAGATCTTAGTTCCCAGATCAGGGATCAAACCCCTGCCTGAATCATTGGGAGTCTTAACCTCTGCACCACCAGGGAAGAGCCTTGGTGATCTTTAAGATTCTTTCTAGTTCCAAAATGATATGATTTGATGTTTATAACTGTGTGATTGGCCACAAAGTTTGAATAGGTCTGTTGCCTAAAAATAAATTGGCAATATCATTCAGTTAATTTGAAATGACCAGGATAACTAGATTAAAAAAAAAAAAGCTTGGTTGATTATTTCAGCAACACTGACGTGACCATGAAGAATTCTTTTGATTGCTTGTTGTTGTGCTTAGTTGCTCAGTTATGTCCAACTCTTGACCACCCCATGGACTGCAGCCTGCCAGGCTCCTCTGTCGGGGGGATTCTCCAGGCAAGAGCACTGGAGTGGGTTGCCATGGCCTCCTCCAGGGGATCTTCCCAACCCAGGGGGTGAACCCAGGTCTCCTGCATTGCGAGTGGATTCTTTACTGTCTGAGCCACCCAGGAAGCCTAATTGATTGCTTAAGATAGCTTAAAAAAAAAAAAACAGCCATCCATTGATCTCCATCATATGATCTGATCTTGTTCATGGATATCTTGAGACATGTGTCCCACAAAGTTATTTTGTAAACTCTCCCCCTATAGCACAACATTTTTGCTGCATCCTGGATGCTTCTTCTTGCTCTGTTTTCCAACGCCTACTTGTCTGCCCACTCCCTACATATTACTTCCTTAGCACTCCTTCTCAGAACTTTTCCTCTCTTATTGTATTTGCCTTCTTTGGATGATTTCACCCTCAACCCACAATAGTGTGTGGTAAATGTTAACAAACAGCTATTCCAGGAGGGGGGAAAAAAAGCCCAGATTTGTAGTGTTTGCTGATTTCTGTAGTGTACAAGCTTTCTCTCTCCACTGTTGATTCAGTTCAGTTGCTCAGTCATGTCCGACTCTTTGCGACCCCATGAATCGCAGCACACCAGGCCTCCCAAGCTACCAGTCATTGTGGAGTTGGGAACTGAGGCACAAAGTCAGCCCTTACCATCTGTATGAGTCCGCTCCAACACACCACTGTACCCACCAGTGCTAACTACCACCTACAGGCTCAAACCTCTCTCTTTTGTGTTGGTACCAAACTCAAACCTACCTGAATGTCATGTCTTTTTAACATCATCAAAGGCAAAATGGACACACAATCTTCCTGTAAAACTTTTCCTGTATTCCAGGTTTCTTATGGCTCACTCAGTCATGTCCAACTCTTTGTGACCCCATGGACTGGAGCCCGCCAGGCTTCTCTGTCCATGGAATTCTCCAGCAAGAATACTGGAGTGGGTTGCCATGCCCGTCTGCAGGGGATCTTCCCAACCTAGGGATCGAACCCAGGTCTCCTGAACTGCAAGCAGATTCTTTACCATCTGAGCCATCAGGGAAGCTCTTCCTATGGTAACCATGATTAAGAATGATTTCCCAAGCCTATGGGAAATACTAGCCTTAAGCTCTTGTGTGAATGCACCTTTTGAGCAATAGAATACAACCACAGGCTGGTGGGTAGATATGGGATTTCCCTCAGGAGAGACTGGATGTTTCTGCTCCATCATCCTATGAACTGGCTTTTCTTGGGACAAGAAATAGGAACAGGGGAAATGCTTTGAACTGGAAGAGGAAAGAAGGCTATAGGACTTAAGATCAACTGAGTCTGAACCTCAGATACAGAGAAGCCTAGAGTCATTTCACTAGCACCAGCAGAGTAACTGATGCTGTGACATGGAGGCAGTGAATGGTAACGTCAAGTCTCTTATCTAGCAGTAACGTGGAGGCTGGAAGTGCAAAACAAACAAACAAAACAGGAGGAGGAATGGTGCGGAGGTGGGGGTTGGGGGGCGACTTGTGGAAATGCCAGACTGAGGCAGCAAATGTGGACCTGGTTAGGCCCTAGAGGGCACATCCCATTTCCTAGGCTGGAGTGGGGGTCCACAGGCAGCCATACTCAGAAGTCATCTGATCCTGAAGTCATCTGATCTCTGAAGGGCATGAACAGTAGCAGCAGCAATGAAGCAGTAAGATTAGAAGGTTAGAGGGGTAGAACCCAAGAGACTTGCTCTGTGACTCAACTGAGAGGCACTTAAAGACACAGTCAGAAATAACAAACAGGGCACTCTGACAGGAGCTGGTTTCTAGCAAGTGGTTTCAGGCCAGGCACTATGCTATAGGAGTTTAGCTAGAAAAAAATCACTTTCCACAGGCTAGTGGGCCAGTGTATCCCTTCAGGATTACGTTTATTTTTATCTAAATCAGACCATTTACCCCAATGCCTAAGCCTCAAAACTAGGTATCTTCTGCATCGTATCTGACCCACCATGGATAATCAGTCACACGGTGCTGGCAGTGCCATCACCATTTTCTTGAATCCATTCTTGTGCTCACAGTCATTCCTTCACTCAGGCTTTCATCCTTTCTCATGTGGATTTCTCTGAGAGCCTCCCAACTAGCTTCCCCAATTTCTATCTTGCTTCTTCCAGTCAGACCATCTACCACATTGCTACAGAGAGATCTTCGAAGAAAAACCTGTTCAAGTCACTCCTTTGCTAAAAATCCTTCAGCATAAAATCCAGACACCTTGGATTGGTATGTGGGATCCTTGATAGTCTTTCTCAGCTCAGCTCATTCTCCCCTCTCCCCTCTTTCACACAAAATCAGCTAGGTAGGAGAGAACTTTAGATCTTTGCCCTACCTTCTTTTTTTTTTTTATCATAATAATGTGGTTTTAAACTCTCATGCCTTTTATTGTTGGTGGGAGTACACACTGGTGTAGCAACTATGAAGAGTAGTATACAGATTCTCAAAAATTCAAACATAGAACCACCATGTGCTAAGTCGCTTCAGTCGTGTCCAACTCTTCACGACCCAGTGGACAGTAACCCACCAGGCTCCTCTGTCCATGGAGTTCTCTAGGCAAGGATACTGGAATGGGTTGCCATGCCCTCCTCCCTCCAAGGGATCTTCCGTATGACCCAGCTATCTCACTTCTGGATATTTATCCAAAGAATACAAAGCACTCATTTGAAAAGATATATGCACACCTATGTTCATGGCCACATTTACAGTAGCTAAGATATACAAGCAACCTGGGTGCCCATCAGTGGATGAATGGATAAAGAAGATACTCTGTGTGTGTGTGTGTGTGTGTGTGTATGTCATAAAAAGATGAAACCTTGCCATTTGCAACAACATGGATGCACCTTGGGATATTATGCTAAGTGAAATAAGTCAGACAGAGAAAGACAAATTCTGTAGGATTTCATTCACATGAAATATAAAAAACAAACAAGCAAAAACACAAAATAAGTGAGCAAACAGAGAAAAACAAACCCATAGAAACAGTGAACAGAGTGGTGGTTATCAGAGGGAAAGGGGTGCTGAGCAGGAGGGTAAAATGGGTAAAGGGAATCAACTGTATAGAACAGATAGAAACTAAATATTTGGTGGTGAGCAAATATTTAGAGTAGAGTAGAGTATATAGTAGAAATAGAGTATATAGTAGAGTATATACTGTAGAGTATATAGAGTATATAGTAGAAATATTGTGTTTACACATGAAACTTAAAAATGAAAAACTGTGGGCAAAGGTCTCATGCCTTTCTTCTACTATATTGGGTTGGCCAAAAAATTTGTTCAGATTTTTCCATAAGATGTTATGGAAAACTTGATAGAACTTTTTGGCCAACTCAATACCACTCTCTTTTGGTTTTCCTCGTATGTGTCTGGTTGTTTCTTCTCACTTTCTTCCTCATCTACACGTCCCTTAAATATTGATTTTCCCCAGGGTTCTTTCCTCAGTTCTCTTTTCTCTCATCCTGGAAAAAGAAACTCATTTCTGGGGCATCTGCTTCCATCTAATGCTGAATACTGTTGAATCTTTGCCTCCAGATGAAACTTGACCTCTCAACACCTCTACACTGTGTTTCTTAGGTATAGTAAACTCTATGTGTCTCAGAGTTCTCTGACCTTCAAATGGGCTTTCCATCCTATATCCTCTCTCTCAGTTTATGTCTGTTTGGAAGTCATATCAGTTATTTACTGTTGCCTGTCAAATCACTCCCAAACAATGGCTTAATTCAATAGTCATCAGTAGTCATTTATTATTGTTCATAAGTCTATGGGTCAGCTGGGCATTTCTGCTGACTGGAACCAGACTCAGCTGATCCTGGCTGGGCTCTATCGTGTCTGGAGCCTTGGGTGGGACAACTGGACTAACTGGGCTTTTATGTTCTCTCACCCTCCACCAAATTAGCCTCAGTTTATTCATGTGGCAGATGAGCAGAGTTCCAAGAGAGAAAGCAAAACTATTCAAGGCTTCTGGAAGGGATTTCTTTGGAAGAATGATGCTGAAGCTGAAACTTCAGTACTTTGGCCACCTCATGCGAAGAGTTGGCTCATTGGAAAAGACCCTGATGCTGGGAGGGATTGGGGGCAGGAGGAGAAGGGGACGACCGAGGATGAGATGGCTGGATGGCATCACGGACTCGATGGACGTGAGTCTGAGTGAACTCCGGGAGTTGGTGATGGACAGGGAGGCATGGCGTGCTGCGATTCATGGGGTCGCAAAGAGTCGGACATGAGTGAGCAACTGAATTAACTAACTAACTAACTAACTAAGACAAGAATGAACACACCATTACCTTCATTGTATTCTATTGACCAGAAGTCACAAAGCCACTCCAAGCTCGAGGGATGGACCACATCCGCTCTTGATGGCAGAAACTGCAAAGTCAAATTCTAAGTGATGTAGAAATGTAGAGTGATGTAGAAGTGCAGTAATTTTTCAGTCTACCGCAGAAGTAATCCTAGATACCTCCATAACGATAGTGGGGTACTACTGCTGGTGATGGTGGTGATGATGATGAGGCAGTCAAGTTTCCTGATGCCTAGTGCGCACCTTGCTCTGAGTTAATGTCAAGGAAAAGACAAATCCTGCATTGTGTTAGAGGGTATTTATTAAAATCATCTTTCATTTTACTTATAAGAAAATCCCAACTTTATGATACAATATAGAATATGTGTACATTTAGTCAACTTATTTCATAAGGATCAAATCAAAACAAAATACTTGTCATTTAATAGTACCTTTAGTTTACTAGTCCCCTTGTCCTGGATTGGACTAACTATACCTTTAAAGACTTTCTGAATATTTTCTCCCAAATTTTTTATCAGCTAAATATGAGCAAAGAAAACTGAAAGATGTAATCTTGTCATCTTCAATAAAGTACATGTTCATATTCTCTAAAATACTGCATTTAGAATATGATACAAAATTTATACATATTCCACAATTGCAGGTATTCACAAAGAAAATAATAGAAAATAAGTGCTGAGACTTTTAAAAACTGTTCTCAGTCTTGCAGTTTAATAATAATAAACAAATAGATTTTAATGATAAGTAAATTGTATCCTCTGGTTTTAACTTTAATTTTGATGTTGTTATTCAGTCACTCAGTCATGTCTGACTCTTTGCAACCCCATGAACTGCAGCATGCTAGGCTTCCCTATCTATCAACTCCCAGAGCTTGCTCAAACTCATGTCCATTGACTCGGTGATGCCATCCAACCATCTCATCCTCTGTCATCCCATTCTTCTCCCACCTTCGATCTTTCCAAGCATTAGGGTCTTTTCTAATGAGTCAGCTCTTTGCATCAGGTGGCCAAAGTATTGGAGCTTCAGCTTCTGCATCAGTCCTTTCAGTGAATATTCAGGGTTGATTTCCTTTATGATTGACCAGTTTGATCTTGCAGTCCAAGGGACTCTCAAGAGTCTTCTCCAACACCACAGTTCAAAAGCATCAATTTATTAGCATTCATCCTTATGGTCCAACTCTCATATCCATACATGACTACTAGAAAAACCATAGTTTTGACTATACAGACCCTTGCTGGCAAAGTGATGTCTCTACTTTTCAATATGCTATCTAGGTTGGTCATAGCTTTTCTTCCAAGGAGCAAGTGTCTTTTAATTTCATGGCTGCAGTCACTATCTGCAGTGATTTTGGAGCCCAAGAAAATAAAGAAAATAAAGTCTGTTACTGTTTCCCCATCTATTTGCCATGAGGTGATGGGACCGGATGCCATGATCTTAGTTTTTTGAGTGTTGAGTTTTAATAAAGGCTAAATCAAATATATTTGGGGTTTTTGCATGCATGCTAAGTCACTTCAGTCATGTCTGACTTTTTGCAACACTATGATCTGTAGCCTGCCAGGCTCCTCTGTCCATGGGATTCTCCAGGCAAGAATACTAAAGTGTCGTGCACTCCTCCAGAGGATCTTCCTGACCCAGGGATCAAATCTGAGTCTCTTAGGTCTCCTGCATTGGCAGGTGGATTCTGTACCACTAGCACCACCTGGGAAACCCATTTGGGTTTTACATGAACTTTTTCCAAATAGGTACTTTTTATTAGCTCATTTAGTCCTCATAATAATTCTAAAAGGAAGTTGTTATTTTTATTAATTCCTTAATTTATAGTTGAGTTAACAGAAGTTTCAGTCAGTCAGTTCAGTTGCTCAGTCGTGTCTAACTCTTTGCGACCCCATGAATCGCAGCACGCCAGGCCTCCCTGGCCATCACCAACTCCCGGAGTTCACTCAGACTCACGTCCATCGAGTCCGTGATGCCATACAGCCATCTCATCCTCGGTCGTACCCTTCTCCTCCTGCCCCCAATCCCTCCCAGCATCAGAGTCTTTTCCAATGAGTCAACTCTTCGCATGAGGTGGCCAAAGTACTGGAGTTTCAGCTTTAGCATCATTCCTTCCAAAGAAATCCCAGGGCCGATCTCCTTCAGAATGGACTGGTTGGATCTCCTTGCAGTCCAAGGGACTCTCAAGAGTCTTCTCCAACACCACAGTTCAAAAGCATCAATTCTTCTGCGCTCAGCCTTCTTCACAGTCCAACTCTCACATTCATAGATGACTACTGGAAAAACCATAGCCTTGACTGGACAGACCTTAGTTGGCAAAGTAATGTCTCTGCTTTTGAATATGCTATCTAGGTTGGTCATAACTTTTCTTCCAAGGAGTAAGTGTCTTTTAATTTCATGATAAAATATGTAGCTCAAGATCACACAGCTAGAAAATGATGTGTCTGGATTCATGTAGTCTGACTTCAGCTCCACTTTTAGACAAAATGCTATATTTTTATAGCGTTATTGTTTTTATAGACAATAGCTATATTGGCAACTCTCTTTCCTTATTCCCCATTGATCTGCCAATTTGACCTCTATCTCATTTATTGACATAACCCCTCCTATCCAGTCCGCTGGTCCTGAGTTTGTTCAGGCTTTCTTAAACTCTTGCCTAGATTATTCCTGTAGCATTCTGATTAGTTTCCATGTTTCTAGTACCACAATTAAAGTACAAATCTGATAACTTCCCTCCCCTATTTAAAAAACTTTGAGGAGTAACATATAAATTAAAACTGGAATGTGATGCCACTGTTCTATTCAACTTGGCTTTCCATAACAAGATACCACAGATTGGGTGGCTTAAACAACATATGCTTGTTTCCTCCCAGTTTTGGAGGTTGGAAGTTCAAGATCAAGGTTCCAGCAGTGTTTTGTTTCTAATGAGGACTCTCCTCTTGGCTTGCAGTCAGCTGCCTTCTCACTGTGTCTTCACATGGCGTTTCATGTGTGTGTGTGTGTGTGTGTGTGCATCTGTGTCTGTTGTGTGCAGAGAGAGAGAGGTGTGTGGAGTCATCTTCTCTTCTTTTATGGACACCAGTCCTATTATATGTTAAGGCTGCTCTCGTATAACTCAGTTTAATCATAATTACCTTTACAACAGTTCTAACTTCAAATACAGCCACAATGGGGGATTAGGGCTTCGATATATGAATTTGAGGGTGAGGCAAAATTCAGCCCATAACAATTACACACACACGCACGCACACACACACAATGGCTAAAATGAAAAGGACAATATCAATTGTTGGAAACTGGAACAGCTGGTACTCTCATAGACGGCTGCTGGGGTTTTAAATTAGTCCAACCACTTTGTAAAGCCAGCAGAATCCAATTAAGCTGGATATCTACTCAGCTTATGACCCAGAGATTCCACTCCTGGGTGTTTTATCCAGTGGAAATGAGTACATATACTCATCAAAAGACATGGACAAGAATGTTCACAACAGCACTGTTCGTAATAGCCTCAAACTGGAAAGTACTCAAATGCTGACACATAATAGAAATGATAAAATTATGGCAAATTTATAAAATGAGATATTGTTCAACCATGAGACTGAATGAACCACATCTCCAGAGAATGGGACAGGTGGTTTTCAGAGACATCATGCTGACTGGTAGAAAACACACACATGTGTGCTTAGTCGCTCAGTCGTGTCAAACTCTTTGTGACCCCAGGCACTGTAGCCCACTAGGGTCCTCTGTCCATGGGATTCTCCAGGCAAGAATACTGGAGTGGGTTGTTATTCTCGCCTCCAGGAGATCTTCCCAACCCATGGATCAAACCCAAGTTGCCTGCATTGCAGGCAGATTCTTCACTATCTGAGCCACCAGGGAAGCCCAGAAGACAACATATTTTACAATTCCTTTTAAGTAATGTTCAAAAACAGGCAAAACAAATCTCTCATGTTAGAAGTCAGGCCAGTAGTCCACCTTCAAGAGGGAAATAGTGACTAGGAGGGAACAAGAGGGGGCTTCAGGGGTTCTGACTACATTATGACCTAGTTCTGACTACAAAACTGTGTTGAGGTCATAAAAATTCATCCATCTGAGCATTTGTCATATGTGCATGTTCCTGCACATATTTTATACTTCGATAAAAATTTTTTGAAAAAAATATTCTGAAGATTCCATTTCAACCCAGAATAAATTTACAATATTTTGTGTCTGTGCTCAGTCATGCCCAACCCTTTGCAACCCCATGGACTGTATGTAGCCCACCAGACTCCTCTATCCATGGAATTTTCCAAGCAAGAATACTGGAGTGGGTTGCCATTTCCTGTTCTAGGAGATCTTCCCAACCCAGGGATCAAACCCACGTCTCTTGTGTCTCCTGCACTGGCAGGTAGATTCTTCACCACTGTGCCATCTAGGAAGCCTGGCCTGGAGTCCTTTGTGACCTGGTCCCAGGCCAACCTCGCCAGCCCTATCTGTTCTACTCCTGGCCTAAATTCCAGCCTAAATAAGCCATCAACAATACACACAATGCATGATGCTCTCTCTCTTTCCCACTCTCCCCCTGCCTTCATACTCTCCTCACTTCATTTATTGGTTAACTCCTTTCTCAACTTTCAAAGTCAGCTCAGACCTCATTCTCCACTCGGAAATTTTTCCTCACTCCACTCAACCCATGCTGAGTTAGGAGTCCCTGCTCTGTCCTCATTCAACGTTCTATGTTCATATACCCTTACTACATGGCGCTGTCATTTTTGGTTTACGCATCTGTTTTCGCTGCTGGACTGTGAGTGTGATAAGACCAAGGACTGTGTCCTTTATCTCTGCATATGCAGCATCTAACGTAGTGTCCAGCACATAGAAAATACCCAGTGAACATCAAATGACTTCATAAAAAGATTAATGAAACTCCCCTTGCATCTTCATTTTGGCACAGATTTTTTCTTCAGTCATTCTAACCAAAAGAAAGAAAGAAAGAAAGAAAAACTAATTTGATACAGATTACACCTTGCCCAAAATTTCATTCACAATGACTTCTTTGTTCCCTTTGAACATTAATGTCAGGGAAACCAACACACATTTCTAAAACATATAATAGTAATATTGCTCATTCCCTAAAGACTGCACAACTGTACAAAATGATTGCATTCCTCTGGAATATGGGTGAAGTGTTAATGTTCTTGGTTGGCTTGAAACTCAAGAAATTCCTCTGACATCTAGATTGGCCATGTTGCTTGGTGGATCTGCCAAAAATTCCTCAGATAACCCAGTCTGGGATTTATGGACTGAGAGGTTTATGATATTTTAGAGTGTAGAACGGGCTATTGTTTTACATATTAGACAAGTCAAGCAAATGCAGAGAAAGCTGTGATTGGGCTGGGGGCCCAAAAAGTGAACCTAGTTGACAACAGTCATTTTCTGTGCAAGTTTAAAACAGACTTAAACCAAGCAAAATGCTAAGCAGTGATTATATTGATTCATAACAGTGTTCCTTTTTACTTTCAAGCTTGGGCGACAGATTCGGCTTCATAAGGCTCCATAAGCAAAAGCCAGAAAAGGCATTAGTGATGACAGGTGGGATGATGGAGAAATTGCCATGACAGCGATTTGTGGTGAATAAGGGTACACAAAGTACAACAAGCACAGGTGGGAACCCAACTGCTTGTCATCCAAAAATGTTATGGCACAGGTAAGGAGGTAGGAGTCTAACTATTTTAAATACATGTACAATCTGGGTAGTGAACCTCGGCCTACCCTTAGGTCATTTACCCACCTTCTCTTCACAAGGACTTCTCACCCTCTCCACCCCAAGGATCCCACCTAAAGGGTAATGTATACTGTCCCTTACTCTATGCAACCTCTTGAGCCACCAGCTGATAGGACCAGACATGGTCACTTGGCTCAGGCTGGACCAATAAGATGCTCTGGATTTGGAACTGAGCTGCAGTTAAACCAGGGCTCTAAGCCAGAGGATGTGGAAAACCCTGCTCCCTGCTATTTGGAGTGTGAAGTAGTGGGGAAGCAGGAAAAAAGCAGATTGCAGAGAGAAGGGAGAGATACAATAAACTATAATGGCAGGAGAGTGGTTGGCAAGAGAAAGATCAATTCCTGACACCTTTCCTATTTCTTTTTCCAAAGCCTCTGGAAAGATCTGATACATCCCCTGCACAAGTCCAGCCTGCTCTTTTCGACAAAATACCACGTTTTGTTCATGCTGATGTGGGTGGATTTCTGAGGTTCCAGGACTAGGACACAAGTGTTGGTATTTGGGTAGGTCTGTCTTCACTCCCCCAGTGCCTTCAGAAAAGGAGAGATGGTGTGAATGAGCCTGGATCCACAGCCACTGCTGGCTGGAGTTTTAGCTCTGAGCTCTGGGGCTTCCAAACTGCTGGTTTGTCGGGGTTTTACTGTGGTTCTTTAATATAAGGAGCAAGGCAAGGAGCAAGGCATTGTGAATGTTGACATTTGAGCATCAACAATACAAGATTGAGCCTGTGGAAAATTTTAATTAAGATAACTGACACAGGAAATTGCATTTATGTATGGCGACTAAATTTAGAAGCCTGGACAGATTGACAGGATCCTTCCTAGAGCCATGTAAACAGCCTATGCCAGGTGCCAGGAAGTAACTTCCTTAGAGGGACTGGCTAGGCCAGCAGGCCCACTGGCTGTCCTAAAATCTGAAGAAAGAAAAAGGACTTTCTCTAGTAAATTATTTTTTCAGAAGTCTTATCTTCCAGAGTAAGAGAGAATGGACAGTTTTTGAAAGAATCATTTTCTAGGCGGTGCCTATTCTTTCTAGGCTTGGTGTCCATAAACAAGGAAAGGGTGTGGTCAGGATTTGGATTTGCTCTGGGTGGTGTTTATGCAACCCGGCCAGCTGCCAGACAGGACCCAGTGGAAAAGGGGAAATGTGAGTGCAAGTGAGGGGAAATCACTGTGCTTCCTACTCAGGGTTCCCTGCTTCTCACAGCATTCCAGTTCCAAATTGGTCTCAGAGGCAGAGGAGTGACATTAATGGTGGCTGAGTAGGGTAAACACACTGGAACTGGGAAGACATGTTTGGAACCCTTGTCAGCTTAAAAGTAGTCTTAACCTAAAGGTTGAGAGTTATGTTTATTCGGTGGGAGTTTTTAGGACTTCAAGCCTGGGAGACAATATCGCCAGTAACCCTGAGAGAACGAGGAGGGTGTCAGGTTATATAGAAGTTTGCAACAAAGGGCAAGAAATTTGAACATTAGAAGAATTTTTGTGAATTAAAGAAAACCAGATATCTCAAGGAATTTAGCACTTAACTAAGATCATGGCATCTGGTCCCATCACTTCATGGCAAATAGATGGGGAAACAATGGAAACCATGACAGACTTTATTTTCTTGAGCTCTAAAATCACTGCAGATGGTGACTGCAGCCATGAAATTGAAAGACACTTGCTCCTTGGAAGAAAAGCTAGGACTAACCTGGACAACATACTAAAAAGCAGAGACATTACTTTGCCAACAAAGGTCCATCTAGTAAAAGCTATGGTTTTTCCAGTAGTCAACGTTTGGATGTGAGAGTTGGACTACAAAGAAAACTGAGCACTGAAGACCTGATGCTTTTGAACTGTGGTGTTGGAAAAGACTCTTGAGAGTCCCTTGGGCTACAGGGACATCCAACCGGTCCATACTAAAGGAAATCAGTCCTGAATATTTATTGGAGGGACTGATGCTGAAGCTGAAGCTCCAATATTTTTGCCACCTGATGAGAAGAGCCGACTCATTAGAAAAGACCCTGATGCTGGGAAAGATTGAAGGCAGGAGGAGAAGGGGAGGACAGAGGATGAGATGGTTGGATGGCATCACCGACTCAATGGACATGGGTTTGAATAAACTCTGGAAGTTGGTGATGGACAGAGAGGACTGGCATGCTGAAGTCTTTGGGTTCGCAAAGAGTCAGACATGACTGAGCGACTGAACTAAACTGATGTGTGGGAAGATGCAAGAGTCTGGGCTCACAGAAAGCATTCCTTTCATATGCATCTCCACTATCTGGGGCCAGTATCCTGCAGCTTTTCCTCAGTGCTCAGAGTGGTTGCAACCTGATGGCTGCTGGATAACAGGTATTATTCTCCTTCCCAGATGCCCTTAGGGCTCAGAATTCACATTTGGAGGGCCAAAATGGATGATGACTGTGACAGCCTTGTTTACTGATATGGCAGGAAATATTCCATTTCTCACTCTGGTATTACGACCAATGCTACTGTCAGATCCAGACAAGCAGGTCCTCTGCTCTGGGCCATGAGCTCTAGAGGGCTCCACTGCAGCCCTTCTCAAGGTGTGCTCCATCTCATAGAGAGAAGGACAAAATCCAGGTCAAAAAATATGTCCACCAGAGCCCATATCCCCTGCTCTAGACCTTAATAAACACCAGAATTCCTGCCAGTAGCCATGAGCCTACTTCCAGGACCTGTGCAGGCCTCCTTCCAGGTATGTCCTCCCTAGGGTGTGTCCACCCTAGGGTGCATATCACCTAGATTTCAGGGGCAGCTGTTTGTAGAGTATGGACAGGAGTAGGTCATGGACGCTGGAAAGTCTGTATGTGAGTTTCAGCGGTGAGAGGAGAAGGGCACTGGGCCAAGGACTGAAATCTGACTCTGCACCACCTCTTCTGGATCAAACCAAGAAGTCTGGAAACTAAATCTGAATCTGGTCTTTCCAGACTGTTTCGGAGACTTATTTTTCAAATCAAGAGAAGAGAACACTTTTTATTTAATTTTAGACAAATGAGTCCCCAGTTGTACTTTTGCTCCAGTCCCCCAAATGTTAGGGGTGGGCTCTGCCCCCACTTCAACACTGTATGATCTTTAATCAGTTACTTGCCTCTGCGCCTCCACTTCCTTCTCTGCAAAATGAAGGCAGTATTAGTAATAGTTATTCTGAGAATTTAAAATGTAGTTAGTTTAATTATTATTATACTCCCTTTGCAGATTATTTAATCTCTCTCTGTGCCTCAGTTTTCTCATCCACCAGGTGGGAGGGTACTATTCCTACCTGTCTTATAGGTGTTTATCAGTTGATGACGCATGCCAAAGTCTTGGAACAGTGTCTGGTACATAGTAAATGCTATGTAAATGTTAGCTGTTACTGTTATTATTATCCACTGCCTGTGATGGGATTAAAGAAACAGCATATGCAGTGTGTAGGTCATAGTGAAACACGCCTCTGGCACAGTTTTTAGTTACTTTGAGACTTGCCTCATACTCCAGACTCATCCTGTGATTTCAAAATCCCTACCAGACTTCTTAGGAAGCATGAAGCCTGTTCCTGCTTCCAACTGGGACTGTTACTTTGGCCAAGTGTAATCTGATGAATACAAACTGAGTCCTGTCCTGGGATAACCTTTCTTTTTCTCTGTGAAGGGCTTTGAGATCCACTCAAAAAGGTGCAAAATAAATCTTAAGTCTCTGGGCAGAGACACGGTGGTGGCAGCGAGTGAATAATGGGGGTTGGACGTTGACCCCTCTCCTGAAATCCACCAATTACCATTCCTCGCTATGGAAGAGTTTCTTCAGCCCTTGGGTTGGCAGGCACTCAGGGCTAGGCTGCCTTTGGGAATTAACTTAAAATATTAGTTTTGTAAATATCTCTAGATATTTACAAAGTCTCCTCCTGAGGAGGAGACTTGATTGTATAGGAAGAAGCTATAAGCCATAGTAAGCTACAAAAGTGTCTCCCACCTTCAAGTCCCATTTCCTACTCCTACGCAACACTGCTGCTCTGAAGTAGCAGCTCTTTCTTTTGCTCAGGACCCAGGCAGCTCACTCTGTTTGCTTCAGCTTTGTGAGGGATCATTGACCCAACAGGCAGCTCAGACACTGGTGCTCTGCCTGGGAATGAAACTTACAAGGGGTACCAGGAGGAGCCCAAATGTTCATTACAGGCAGCTTCTTCCTATATCCTTGAGTTCTGTGTACACTTATCTCAGCAACATGCTATTCTTTATTCATATTAAGAGATGAGCAGAGTACATCATGAGAAACGCTGGGCTGGAAGAAGCACAAGCTGGAATCAAGATTGCTGGGAGAAATATCAATAACCTCAGATATGCAGATGACACCACCCTTATGGCAGAAAGTGAAGAAGAACTAAAAAGCCTCTTGATGAAAGTGAAATAGGAGAGTGAAAAAGTTGGCTTAAAGCTCACATTCAGAAAACGAAGATCATGACATCCAGTCTCATCACTTCATGGGAAATAGATGGGGAAACAGTGGAAACAGTATCAGATTTTATTTTTTTGGGCTCCAAAATCACTGCAGATGGTGATTTCAGCCATGAAATTAAAAGACACTTACGCTTTGGAAGGAAAATTATGACCAACTTAGATAGCATATTCAAAAACAAAGACATTACTTTGCCAACAAAGGTCCCTCTAGTCAAGGCTATGGTTTTTGCAGTATTCATGTATGGATGTGAGAGCTGGACTGTGAAGAAAGCTGAGGACCGAAGAATTGATGCTTTTGAACTGTGGTGTTGGAGAAGACTCTTGAGAGTCTCTTGGACTGCAAGGAGATCCAACCAGTCCATTCTGAAGGAGATCAGCCCTGGGATTTCTTTGGAAGGAATGATGCTAAAGCTGAAACTCCAATACTTTGGCCACCTCATGTGAAGAGTTGACTCATTGGAAAAGACTCTGATGCTGGGAGGGATTGGGGGCGGGAGGAGAACGGGACGACAGAGGATAAGATAACTGGATGGAATCACCGACTCGATGGACATGAGTTTGAGTGAACTCCGGGAGTTGGTGATGGACAGGGAAGCCTGGTGTGCTGCGATTCATGGGGTTGCAAAGAGTCGGACACAACTGAGCGACTGAACTGAACTGAATTCAGAACAGCATACAGTATTATACCTATCTCAAATATTTTCATTTTAGAAAGACTTAGAAATGCCCTAAGCCGAAGAAATAAGGTGATTTCAGACAGCAGTTAGCAGTTAGAGAGGGTTATTATCACATTAGTGGTCCCAAGGAACCACAGGCCTATTCCAAAGTCCTTCTCATCTCAGGATCCATTTATTCAGCCTTGATGCTTTTTTATTTGAACTTTCAGGTACTATATTAGGGATCAACTCCACAAGATCACTGGCATCACCTTGGTTAGGGGACAGTACTACAACTCTTCCCCAGGGCCTATGAGCTGTGACCAGTGGCCATGGTTTTCCAGCAGATCTTTGCTTTGAACTTCGCTTCACATTATGGTCAAAAACTTTGAGTTCTATGGACAGTCATGGAATGGTGCCTAGACCACCTTTGATTGTGTTGGGTGGTTCTGACCACACACACGCACTGCTACATCATAGGAATGGGATTATTTGAATATCTTGGAAAATGTTAGAGTGAGGTAAGACAGAGCCATGGCATTGCCGATGAAAGTACCTGACTTCATTGGCTTGAGCAGTGTATTTAAGATCCTGTATGAAGCTGGATGTAAATATGTAAGTTGATTTGCATGCTATGCTAAATGAGTCCAGCAATAAATTATAAGCATCTTTGTGACATTTCTTAAAGGAAGTAGTTGCTATGTATGAGTAGTAACCACTTTTTCAAGAGTTAAACATCTGGGCTATTTAAATTGCTCCGCAAAGTTCGAAAAGCAAATTAAGTCATCATGGCACAATCACTCAAATCACAAGGATGAGGAGTGCAGTCGATTTCAGATTTTTGTAGTTTTTTTCTCCTTTTAACTGGTGAGGTGATAGGGGAACATCAAATCTGATTGTCAAAATTCAGTCTCAAAATCTCTGACAATTAAAAGTTTTTAAGAGATAAAGATCCCCAGAAGAGTACTAGCTAGGATGAATGTCCTTGTGGCACAATCACAACAACATGTATTTGATTGTTGACTGCTGTATACCACAGAGTGTGTGTAAGGCCAGGGTGTGGGGAGACCATTGTACGAGTGTGTCATGGGTGTGTCTGTGAAGCAGCAGGATTATTTTTCTCAACATTCTGTTTACAAAGCCTAATTTGTTGAACAGCTGTTGAGAAGTCCAACCAAAGGATATGATCATTAGCATGTTTCATCCATAAGACCTAATTAGAGTAAATTTAACAATAGTACTATAAGCTATACATTATGCCAGCTCTTTTCTGTTGAGGGAAAAAAAAAAAACAAAACAGATATTGCTAGTTTGTTTCCCATGAAGGAAAAGTTTTGATTCCATCCTGAATGTACCTTTGTTTATTTGAAAGCAATTTCCTTTTTTTTCTTATCAAAATATTTCAGCTGTAGCTTAAACTGAAAAGGTATTGGAGACTGTATCCCAACAGAGTCAGATGAATGTGTTTAATTACAGCCCTGAAGCTATGTTAGCAAGTAGAGCACTTAAAAAAAAATTAAAGGGAAAAATATTTTTATTTCAGTATCTCCCGTGGGAAAAAAGGCAGATGGGAAGAATAGCCGTGTTGAGACAAAATTAATATATCCATATTATATAACAACTGAAAAGGCTGCTGTGTAACATTTCCATATCTCCTTCTACAAATAATGTGCGTTTTTTTCTTTGAATATGTGTGTAGGCTTGAATGGACAGTAGTCAAGCCTTAAAGGCATAGGCTAGATAATTGATTTCTGTCCCTTTAAAGAGATTTTACTGTCTTGGCCCAGTGCCATTATGTGTTGATTTCATAGTTTATCACTCAGAAAGTATGTTTGTTTCCTTATTTCCTGTTCCTTGGCTGTATGTTTTTATTTCTCTATTTCCTATTTTGTGGCTGTATTGGGGGTGGGGGATGGTTTTCTTACTTTTGCCCTCATGAACCTCCTCAGTTCAGTTCAGTTGTTCAGTCGTGTCCCCCTCTTTGCCACCCCATGAACTGCCTACATGTGTGAAATCAAATTCTGAAGCAATGTATTCTAACTCCCTCTAGATGACATACGAAAATGTTTTACTGTTGGAGACTGAAGGTATTTCTGATTGCTGACAAATCCAGCTCTGAGATATCCAAAGCTGGAGATTTTCCCCTTTCTGTTTCTTTCTATAGAGGAGTCAATAGTATTGAACAAGAAAGAATTGCATTACTTTAGGGCAGAAAAGGGCCGGCAGCACTTAGGAGAGCTAAGAGTGAATCACGTGTCCTAAATGGAGCTGGCAGCCATGGGCCTGGTGCATCCAGTTAACTAATCTTGAATTTGTGTACTGGGCACAGAGCCAGCACCTCCAGTGGACCGGGAGAGATGATTAGGGAGAACATTGTGAAAACTGCTGACAAATTCACTATCCCAAATATAGGCATCTCTGAAGCTAACAATCTTATTCACAGGAAATGCAATGACATGATCCAAATTGTGAGAAAAGGATTCCAACTTGATTGGGCTAGGAAAGACAAAATGAAAACAACAAAATTTTGGTCCACAAGTCCTTTCTGTTTGGAAGGATGGCTAAAGATTAATCTTAGGCCTACAGTGCACCGAACAGCAAGATCTGCAGGCTGCTATATCGCCACCCCAGAACCAAGCCCAGCAGAAAATTAAACGGACAGAGTCTACCTTCTAAAGATGATGTCTTTTCCTTTTTTTATTTTCTTGAGGATGCTTATCTTATCAGAGCTTTCTGAGACCTTCCATAGCGATGGTTTCCAAACTATGCCCAGCTGTTGCAGCGGGGTGGGGGAAGGGGGGAAGGGGAGATTTGTCCAGCTGTGGACATTGGATTCAATTCCTTGCATCCTATTTCCAGCTTCAGAGGAATTTCTGCTTCTACCTTATAACCCACCACAGCACGATTTTAAAGAATCTAAAGTCGGTTATTTTTTTGACAGAAAATGACCACAGAGAAAACATTACCCACTTTCAATTATACATATAATATATGTATGTGTATAAGTACATAGTGAAAAGTGAAAATGTTAGTCACTCAGTCATGTGCAATTCTTTGTGACCCACAGACTGTAGGTCACCAGGTTCCTCTGTCCATGGGGTTCTTCAGGCAAGAATACTGGAGTGAGTTGCCATTCCCTTCTTCAGATGAATACGTAACATTTATTTTCTTCACACTAGAGATTTAAATCAAATGGCTGTTCAGGCTCCTTTCCCTATGTGGAGAGTTCAAAGAGAAGGATCTAGACATGGTGTCTTCCTAAGTTAGGCATATTCTTTGGAGCACGTTTCATAGGATGTTACTGAAGTATTCTAATTAGCTGGACAAAATAATTATTTATACATACAGAAAATAAATGGTTAATTTCCTTAGTATAAAAATGAGTCTTAGAAATCAATAAGTAAAAGAAACATTCGGTAGGGAAATAGGCAAAGGATATATACAGATCGCTCAGGGAAAGGAACAAAAACCGGAAACAAGGATGTAAAAATATTTACTCAACTTCGCTCATAGTTTAAAAATTCAAATGGTGATGAGATAGCAATTTTTACTTCCCATTAGCAAAGATTAAAAAGAGTAGTAATACCAGGATAAGATGTGAGGAAACAGTCACTCTCACGCATTGTTGGTGAAAATATTGATTGAGGTAATGTTTTTGTGGTAGCAAGTTTGCAATATCAAAGTTGACCCAGAAATTTTACTCCTAGGAAGGTAATCAGAAACACTCACATAAGTACACAAATATACATGAATGATGATTGCAGCATAGTTCCTTATAGCCAGAAGCTGGAAACAAACCACTAAAAAAAATGAGGTATACGTATATGTACTTACACAGAAAGTATTCTAAGATGTGGCAACCAGTAAAAAGAGAAAGTTACAAAAATAACACAGAAATGGTTTCATTTTTGTTATATCCAAAGGAAAGAAATCTAATGGCATATATATTAAAATATAAATACTGGTTATTTCTAGGAGTGGCATTTTGTAGCACCTTCCATTTCTCCTTATGTATTTCTGTAATATTTGATCTCATCTAAAAGGTAAAATAAAAAAGTTTTTAAAATAACAGTATGAACATCACTGAAGTCATTTTTCTGCCAAATATTAAATCTGAATCTCAACTTGAGACAATCCCGTAAATTCAGATTATGTAATATTCTACGAGACATCCAGGCCAGACGCCTCAAATTTATCATTGTTTTGAAAAATAGGAAGAGACTGTTTCTAGATTAAAAATAAAGAGAACTAATAACTAAGTGCAATTTGTGATCTTTGATTGGATCCTGCATGCATAAAATACATTATAAAAGACCTTTTAGGACACAATTGCTGTGGTGAATCTAAGTGAAAGAATAGGATTTCTAGAATTATATTTTGGGAAATGTTAGTATAGGAGATGCCCCTTTAACTGAAATGCATTGGTGGCCTGTAATGCTAGTTGGTCCCATGGATATATTATCTTGCAAGAGAGGAAGATACTTCTTATTGGAGCTAAAACTCGAATTATTACTATTACTGCCAAGGGATACCAATAGATTGAATTCTAGAATATATTAACTGGTTTACAGATTTCCAATTAGTGCCTAGATGCCAGCTAGGATTTATTACAAAGTTGTTCAGTGGTAAAGAATCTGCCTGCTAATGCAGGTGCTGCAGGAGGTGCAGGTTTGATTCCTGAGTCAGGAAGACCTCCTGTAGGAGGAAATGGCACCCCACTCCAGTTTTCTTGCCAGGATAATCCCATGGACAGAGGAGCCTGGCAGGCTACAGTCCATGGGCTTGGAAAGTTGAACACTACTGAGAACGCTCACTTCGGAAATTTCAGAGCTAGAAGGTGTCTTTCAGATGACATGGCCAACTTTCATGATTTTTAAGGATGGAAAAAAGGGACCCACTTGGGCTATGAGGTACCCGTAGTCAGAAGGAAAACTGGTTTTGGAAATCTTGCCTTAATTGAGTATACTTAAAACCCTGTAGAATTATTGAACCCTTGCTGAAACATCAACAAGAGACTAGGGATCATAATGGTCCATCCTGAGATGGGCCCCTTCTGCATAGAAAGAGGCTTAACACTTAGAAAGAAATTGCATGATAATCCTCAAGGCGCATAGAGCCTCCACCTCCCAGCACTTGTGATAATGTCGGCAGACTGCCGAGTCCAAGACGAACCAAGGCATGCCCTTTGGTTGACTTTTTTATTACATAAGAAAGCACGTGGAGTTCAACCCAACACTTTTTTTTCTCCATAAAAAAAAATACAAAAGCAAAAAGAAGTACTTGCTTACGGAAGGTGGATAACAAAATAATCCTAAATCCTTTACTATCCTCTTGATAAATGTTTCCCTCACAACATTCCCAGAGGACTTCATTCCATCGGGCAGAATGATAGGAAAGAGATTAAATCACTTTTTCTTTATAAAATGTTTGTACCTCCTTCTTGACTAGACCAAGACCCAGGTTTACATCCCCTATTTTATGTTTCCTTCTGAGAATAATCTCCTGACCTACACGGTGAATTAAAAAAAATTAAAAAGCTCCTCTCTGTAAAATGATTTCCCTGTCTGGCTTATCCTTCTCAGGAGTCCTACAACGGTGGTGGTGGTGAGACTGTGACTTTTTGTAGCCGGGCAGGTACTGGGAGTGAGTCAGGCAAAAGTCTTTAGATGACACAGAGAGCATACAGGTGGACCAGGCAAACAATTGTAGAGGGAAGTCCAAGTCAAATAACTGGAAGAATGTATACAAAGTCAAGTCAGGAGTCTACTGAAGTTGGGTTTGCTGCCTCAAGGTTTGGAACTGAATGGAAGTGGGCTTGTAGGACAAACAGTTCAGAGCCAGGCAAGGTTTCTTGGAAAACAGTCCCAGGCTTGATCTGGCATACATGTCTCACCAGCTGTGACTGTCAGGGCCTGGTGTCTTGAAACAGGATCAGGTGGACCTGGAAGAATCACTGGTCAGTGAACAATAGTTAAAAGCACCAGGGCCTGAATTAGGGTCTGGAGTGAAAACTGGCTCCCCACAGAAAAGGGGATCAGCATGATGTAAACGCAAGGATAAACCCATTGTTGCTCCAATAATCAAATCAAAGGAGGAGCAGGAATGGAAGCAGAAAGCCTCGATGGGAAGCAGCCAAGGTTGTCAGTGTTGGAGAAGTCCACATGGCGCTGGGGTGGGATGGGTTAGAGTGATGCCAGGATCAAGGGTGGATGGTACGACCACTCTCCATTCTGTTCCCACTGCTCTGAATGCAATGTGTCTTATGCCATCAAAAGTTCTACCAGAATATTTGTTTCCTCTGTTTCCTGGCAATTAACTGAGAGTATGAAGGAGAAAGGAAATGTTTGCTTATGGGGAAGAGTATGTTAGTGTTGACAAGAAATTTGTCTCAAAAGGAATTCCAGAATTTCAATCCTGCAGGCATTCCTATTGGAATCTGCTGGGACAGCAGGAAATGGGGAATGCAGCCAGAAGGACTTCCCGTGATCAGCTTCACTGTTTTCCAACTAGCTGGTTGGGGATCCGTGAGTCAAGCCAAAGTGTTCTCTTTAGAAAAACTCTGTGAGAATGCACTTGCTTTGGGAAGGGTGGGGAACATCAGCACACACTCAAGAGCTTTAACAGCTTAGCCAAGAGACAGTCATGCATAAGCCTGGAGAGAATGGAATGGAGGAAGCTTGGGTTCCAAGGAAGGCAAAGTTTCCAGCATGGCAGCCTGAGAACAGAAGGCACCAACAGAGCAGGGGGCAGAGGGAGGCTGCACCCTAGGGGTGCTCCAGAGCTTGCTTGGAGGAGGGGGAGAGTAGAGCCAGCAGACCGGATGCCAAAGTACCCACCTTTACCTCCACTTCTACCATAGTAGGTCAACCTGAGTCTGTTTTGCACATTGAGTTTCTGTGATTTTCTTTCATTTGGCTTTAGATCACCTGAAAAGCACCCCTTGACACCAACAGCACTAAGTGTCATCTATGTTCTCAGCTCTGTGTCAGATGCTATCTTAGTTATTCATGTAGAACCCTCTCCTCCAAGAGTTTATACTCTCTCTGGAAATTCCCGTTTTCTCTAATGGCAAAAAGGAGAGAACGCTCTAGGGTAGCACATAGGTGCTAGGTGTGAGGGTCTAGAAGTGAATCACAGGTGCAAGAAAAAAGAAAGAGATCTCTGGGTTACGGAGGTGAGGGGCCATGTCAGAAAAGTACTCCCCCCAAAAGTGGCATCTGACCCTTAAAGGAGAAGAGGAGGAAAAGTGGGGAGGGTATTCTAAGCTGTGAGAACAGCACAAGCAAAGGTGTAGGGATAGGAACACTCAGGGCCAGCTTGGAAAATAGTAGATGAAGAAAACATATGGATGACTGACTGTTTTCCATTTTCTAAATTACTTATTCAGACTGTATCCTGAACAAGAACAATTTCCTGTGGTTTATAAATAGGTCTCAGTTATTTTAGTAGAATGTAATGCTGATGATCATTCATGGAATGTTCCACAGAGACTTCAGTTTTCAAGAGCCAAGAGAAAATGTATAAATGGATAAGACATAGGGCAGTATATGAAACATCATTCATTACCATAGGGTCATCAAACCTAGCACAAAGTTGATGCAGAAACCAGGTACTGGTCTCTCATTCTCTCTCCTGGATTTGTTCCTGATTTACTATGCAAAGTGCCGAACACTTCAGATGACATGTACCTCTGGATACAAAACAAGAAGAAGAGAAATTAGGAGATTAAAAAAAAAAAAAAACAGGGACAAGAAATAAAGTCATTTGTTTGAGCTCACCAGGAGGGTGGTGTCAAGGTTACAATTCAGGATGACATGTCAAGTTTCCTTTCATATCTTGAAAACAGCCTACCCACCTCAATAACAAGAAATCATTAAAATTGTAGAGAGTTCCAATTCCTGTGATTCCTAAAATGAGGACTTTTTTTTTACTAGGCTGGTAGGTTTCTTGGGTTGTGGATCCCAATAGCCTATACTTGAGAAACATTCCAATGCATATGTACATGTTATATGGTTTCTGAGAGAGAGAAGATATTTATAGTGGTAATTAATTAGGAATGGATCTGTATTCTGTTGCAATTAGCATTATCCTCAGTGTTCCTGTTCTATTTTCCAATCTGCTTCACTAGCATTTGCTTTACTATATACTATTCACTTTGGCCTAAGAAAGATTATGAATACTCCATCTAAATTTCTAAATTTTTCCTTCTAAATTTTTTTTAATTTGAATTTTCCTTTGGGCTCCTCTTCTCACATACACTAAGGATAAAAAATGAACTGATGATAAATCCCAATATCCCACCTTCTAGTCATAATGCAGTTGGTAAAAGAGGGAGCCTAGACTTCACAGCTTTGAGTGATGAAAATTAAGTTTTAGTGGCAGTAGCAGCAGCAGCAGCAGTAAATTACTTATTACAAAAAATTTCTTAGGACAAAAAGAACATTCAATTCTGTCTTGGGGCTTCCTAGGTGCCTAAGTGATAAAGAATCTGCCTGCCAAGCAGGAGACATAGAGACGTGGGTCAGTCCCTCAGTCAGGAAGATCCCCTGGAGAAGGAAATGGCAACCTGCTCCAATATCCTTGCCTGGAAAATGTCATGGACCGAGGTGCCTGGCGGTCTACAGCCCATGGGGTTGTGAAGAGTTGAACACGACTGAGCATGTGTGAGTTGAAGCACGCACACATGCACAGTTCTTATATCTAAACTGATCACTCTCGAACATCCCCTAGACTACAAAATAACACTACAACTGATTCTAGAAGTTTTTGCAAAACTTTGAAACCTTCACCCACACCCCAGCTTTCTAAATAAGAACAAATGTTATTAAGTAGCCTTTTTATTCTTAAAATTAGGTTACCAACCTTATTGGTAAATAAGGAAGGAAATGGCAACTCACTCCAGTATTTTTGCCTGGAGAATCCCATGGACTGAGGAGCCTGGCAGACTATGGTCCATAGTGTCACAAAGAGTCATACACGACTGATGCGATTTAGCTTTCATGCACACTGGGTAATAAAACCACCGTAGCATTTTGGTCATTCCAATAATCCTTCCCCAAATTCTTAAAATGCTACCATAATTGAGAAGGAAACTCCACCCAACTTACCAAATGTATTAACAGTTGCCTACAAAAATATCCTTTGACAGGTAGAATGTGTAGCCAGTCAAAGAGTATTATTTTCACAGTGTTTAAGATTTACAGAATCCTTTCTTAATGCCTAAGGTTTTGCTTAGTTCAGTCCTGCCATGTGTGAGTTTTATACTTTATGAGGATTTTCAGAAGGGAGAGGGGGAAGGTATTCTTTTTTGGACATACTATCTTATCACTATAGTGATATGAAAGCAACAGTGGATTTCATATTAAACCACCAGGTAACTGGAAATTAAGTTCATAGGGATAACCCAGTCCAGCATGATCTCCGTGTATTTTTTGGTTTCTGACATCCAAACACCTTTAGAGTGTGAAAAAACTAGACTAGGAATTGGGAGATTTCTACCATAGAAATTATATCAAGTTTTTCCATTTTGATCCCTGAAGCAAACATTAAACAAAGACAAAAACAAAAAACCAAACATACTGGGTTTCTGAGATGTGGAAGTTTAGATAAGGTCTTTTCTGTGCAGTTCTCGGGAAGTAAGATTCAAGTGCCCTTTGTATTTCAGTGTTGTGTATCCACGGAGAGGCCACAGACCCAGGTGATCAGGAAACACACCTTTCCTTCCTTTCTCCGGGATGCTCTATGTAGGCTTTCCCAAACTAGTCAGTGACCTGCCAGGGCCATTTCCACTGAATGTGACCTGAACAAAGGGCTTGGGAATGGTGGGAGAGGAGGATACCATGATAAAATTAGCTTCAGAAATGTGAGACATATACCTTATGAAGTATGGTAGTGTATTGACATCTGAGAAAATCTGCAGTTATATTAAGGTCTGTTTTGGATCATCTGAGCATTTCCCAAGCCAGGCTCACCCTGAAGCCCATTCCTCTCTGGGCCCTGGACTAGCATTCTGCGGGCTATGTTTAGATGAGCAAGGGCACTGGCTTTTGCTGGTACATGGGGTCTTCAAAGGCTTTCTCTGTCCCTTGACAACTTAGAGAATCTGAATAATTCACACTCTCAGGGGCTTCCCCAGTGGCTCTAGTGGTAAAGAACCCACCTTCAAGGCAGGTGACACAAGAGACGCAGGTTCAGACCCTGGGTCAGGAGGCGGGCATGGCAACCCAGTCCAGTATTCTTGCCTGGACAATTCCATGGACAGAGGAGCCTGGTGGGCTACAGTCCACGGGTCACACATGAGGTTCAGAGTCCGACATGACTGAAGTGACTTAACACGAATGAACCCTCTCAGGATCCTAGTTTTCCCATTTAAATTATGTAGAGGATAAGTCTAGCTCTGCCCACCCGCCCTCGGCTCCACGACAGTGCCGAGCAGCGAAGCTGGGACCCCCACGCTGCTGGACACCCAGTGGAGCCGGCACCAGCTGCCTTCAGACACCCTGATGCCTGAGTAGCACAGGATTCCAAGTCTGTGGAAGACATAAACAACCTCCTGCCTGCCCTTCTCCCTGCTCTCTGACCTTGCTGGTCTCTCAGGATCTGAGATGCTGACCTTCACTGCTCAGTTAAGGGCTCAGGAACCTGACTTTCTCTAAACCCATCCAGCTGAGTAAACCTGGGATGTTGTTACCCCTGAGTGAAGTGAGCAGTGGGTGGTCAAGGCACCAGAGCAAGAGCCTTCTGTGAGTCAGGCAGAGGAGTGAACCTGTAACCAAAGGGGAAGATGAGTGAACCTGGGGACAAACGGTGCCGACATATATAGAGAAGCCTCTGCTGAAGAAGAAGAGGCGACAGATTGATCGTACCACGGTTAACGAAGCAGTGAACTCTGTCCGCCTGACTCACATTGGCTCTTCGGAGGTGGGGCCGGAGATGGACTTGCCACGACAGGGGCAGCTCAGGAGCAGACGAGATCCAGGCGAAGCCAGACAGGCTGGGGAGCAATTCTAGATGCTCGAGACACTGGTTCTGCTTTGTGTCTAGCCTTCACCCTGTCCAGCCAGAGTTGCTGCCCCGCTGGTTTCCCTCTTGCCCTGTCTGTCTAATAGAACCTCAAAGGGCTTGGGGCTGGGCTCCCTGTACTCCCTCTGGCTAAAGCTCCTCCTGGAAATGGGGTCAAGGTCGCAGGACCGACCAAGTGACTGCTGGTTGGCCAGAGGAGCTCTGCTATAGCCCTGGACGCTCTCAGATCTGGGGTAGGAGATTTCTGGGAACCTGGAATGAGTTCCCCTCTCCTGAATGATGGACTAGGTGCCATATGTTGTTAAACTCTTAATCTGGAACTTCTTAAATGGGGTGGGTAGTGAGACGACTCCAGTGTTCTTGCCTGGAGAATCCCAGGGACGGGGGAGCCTGCTGCCGTCTATGGGGTCGCATAGAGAGTTGGACACGACTGAAGTGACTTAGCAGCAGCAGCAGTGAGACGACCAGAGCTGAAGCCAGCTTTGCTAAGAAGCCCCCTACCTCCCTGCCCTTCTCTTTCCTCCTGGAATGAACCCAAGCAGAGGTCAAGCATGGCCTGGGAGGGTACCACTGGCTAGTCTACTCTTTTCTCTTTAGATCTCAAACTTTAAGCTCACAGTCCCTCTAATCTCTCTGCCAGTACTAGGGTCTCTCTCCAGGTAAGCCTTTAATCCTGTGTTTCTGTAGCATTGCTGGCTCCTTAAGATCTTTCTTTTTAAATTAATTAAAAATTTAATTTAAAAAATAAAATAAATCTGTCATATTTTGGAGATAGTATATATTTAATAAACATTTACCTCCTTTTCTTTGCAATTCATGATAGAATAAATCTGTGTTTCAACAAGTGTTCCAATATCCTTTCTAAAACAATCACTTTTTTGTCCAGTCTCATTTCCCAGTAACAGGAAGAAATATTAACACTCTTTTAAAGCCAGACTCTCTAGAATGTAAACTTACTAGCTGCGTGAATTGTGATTTAAGGCCAGTTACCTACCCTGTCTTTGCTTGAGTGTTCCCACCTGGAAAATGGAGCTAATAATGGTAACTGCTTCAAAGCATGGTGAAGATTAAGGCACACTGATAAAGCACTCAGAATAATACTTTGTGTAAGGTGCTCATTACTTTGCCTTCAAAAGTCTGTCTAGTCAAAACTATGGTTTTCCAGTAGTCATATATGGATGTGAGAGTTGGACCATAAAGAAAGCTGAGCACCAAAGAATTGATGCTTTTGAACTGTGGTGTTGCAGAAGACTCTTGAGAGTCCCTTGGACTGCAAGGAGATCAAAAGCCAATCCTAAAGGAAATCAGTCCTGAATATTCATTGGAAGGACTGATGCTAAAGGTGAAGCTCCAATACTTTGACCACCTGATGCGAAGAGCTGACTCATTGGAAAAGACCCTGATGCTGGGAAAGATTGAAGGCAGGAGGGGAAGGGGACAACAGAGGACGAGATGGTTGGGTGGCATCACTGACTCGATAGACATGAGTTTGAGCAAGCTCCAGGAGTTGGTGATAAACAGAGACACCTGGTGTGCCGCAGTCCATGGGGTCGCAAAGAGATGGACACAGCTGAGCGACTGATCTGAATGAAGTGCTCAATACTCCCACTCAAACTATAGTAGTTTTATCTTCTAATTATATTTTATAGCCCAGACATATGTGGCTCTTGGCTACCCAAACTTACCCCTGATGCTTCCCCACATCCAGGTCTTTGCTCTTGCTGATCTCTTCACCTGGAATGTCCTTCTTCACCTTGTTCTACCTGTTGAAATTCTATCCATTCTTCCAGACCCAATCATAAACACTACCTTCCTGATGAAGCCTTGCCAGATTTCCCTTAACCTGGTTATCTTCCTCTTCAAAGGAATCTCCTCAGGGCTTCAGCTCTCTACCGGCTCTTGTCATGTTCACTTTGGATCCAATGAGTTTTATGCTCCTGGAGGAGCAACACACACACACAGAGCACTGAGCAGTGTGATCTATCAGGGACAACGTCAGGATGCTGCTGCTGCTGCTGCTGCTGCTAAGTCGCTTCAGTCGTGTCTGACTCTGTGTGACCCCATAAGATGGCAGCCTACCAGGCTCCCCCATCCCTGAGATTCTCCAGGCAAGAACACTGGAGTGGGTTGCCATTTCCTTCTCCAATGCATGAAAGTGAAAAGTGAAAGTGAAGTCGCTCAGTCAGGTCCGACTTTTCGTGACCTCATGGACTGCAGCCTACCAGGCTCCTCTGCCCATGGGATTTTCCAGGCAAGAGTACTGGAGTAGGGTGCCATTGCCTTCTCCAACTTCAGGATGGGAATCAGGAAATCTGGAATTTGGTCTCAGAACAACCACTCTGTAATCTTGGGCAAGTCTTATTTATACACACCTATTGTGTGCATCACAATAAACTGTGGAAAATTCTGAAAGAGATGGGAATACCAGACCACCTGACCTGCCTCTTGAGAAATCTGTATGCAGGTCAGGAAGCAACAGTTAGAACTGGACATGGAACAACAGACTGGTTCCAAATAGGAAAAGGAGTACGTCAAGGCTGTATATTGTCACCTTGCTTATTTAACTTCTATGCAGAGTACATCATGAGAAACGCTGGACTGGAAGAAACACAAGCTGGAATCAAGATTGCCAGGAGAAATATCAATCACCTCAGATATGCAGATGACACCACCCTTATGGCAGAAAGTGAAGAGGAACTAAAAAGCCTCTTGTTGAAAGTGAAAGAGGAGAGTGAAAAAGTTGGCTTAAAGCTCAGCATTCAGAAAACGAAGATCATGGCATCCGGTCCCATCACTTTATGGGAAATAGATGGGGAAACAGTGGAAACAGTGTCAGACTTTATTTTTCTGGGCTCCAAAATCACTGCAGATGGTGACTGCAGCCATGAAATTAAAAGACGCTTACTCCTTGGAAGAAAAGTTATGACCAACCTAGATAGCATATTCAAAAGCAGAGACATTACTTTGCCAACTAAGGTCCGTCTAGTCAAGGCTATGGTTTTTCCTGTGGTCATGTATGGATGTGAGAGTTGGACTGTGAAGAAGGCTGAGCGCTGAAGTATTGATGCTTTTGAACTGTGGTGTTGGAGAAGACTCTTGAGAGTCCCTTGGGCCGCAAGGAGATCCAGCCAGTCCATTCTGAAGGAGATCGGCCCTGGGATTTCTTTGGAGGGATTGATGCTGAAGCTGAAACTCCAGTACTTTGGCCACCTCATGCGAAGAGCTGACTCATTGGAAAAGACTCTGATGCTGGGAGGGATTATGGGCAGGAGGAGAAGGGGACAGCAGAGGATGAGCTGGCTGGATGGCATCACTGACTCGATAGACATGGGTCTGAGTGAACTCCGGGAGTTGGTGATGGCCAGGGAGGCCTGGCGTGCTGCGATTCATGGGGTCACAAAGAGTCGGACACGACTGAGCGACTGAACTGAACTGAACTGAAAGAGACTCTGGTCTCTGGCTGGTAAAGGATCTATCTGCAATGCAGGAGACCCCAGTTTAATTCCTGGGTAGGGAAGATTCCCCTGGAGAAGGGATAGTCTACCCACTCCAGTATTCTTGGGCTTCCCTGGTGGCTCAGATGGTAAAGAATCCGCCTGCACCTAGGTTCGATCCCTGAGTTGGGAAGATCCCCTGGAGGAGGGCATGGCAACCCACTCTAGTATTCTTGCTTGGAGAATCCCCATGGACAGAGGAGCCTGGTGGACTACAGTCCAGGGGGTCACAAAGAGTCAGACACGGCTGAGAGACTGAACATAGCACAAAGAGATGCTGGGCAGGCACCTCTTCTAGAGAGAGAGGTGCCCTGTTAGAATACAGAGACATTTATTTACTGATTTATTTGCCTGCAGTGAGCTGAGTTGCAGGATCTGTAGTTGAGCCATGCAGGATCTAGTTCCCTGACTGGGGATTGAACCCATGCTTCCTGCATTGGAAGCATGGAGTCTTAGCCACTGGAGCACCAAGGAAATCCCTAGAGTACAGAGACATTTTAAAAGTGTTTACCTACGGGAAATGGAGGTGGGGCTGTGAGGCGAGTGGGGACAGAGTGAGAGAGAGAATTTCAATACCATTTTATACCTTTCAATACTGTTTTATTTATTTTAAAGTGTGAATGTATTGCTTTGGCAAAGAAAAAGCTAGAGTTAAAAGAGAAGCCTCTGACTGTGACAGCATTTTTAAACAAAACCAGATATTTATCTTGTTGATTTTCAGTGTTCAGTGAGGCTAGGAAAGAACTATGGAGTGATTTACCAATTTATTGCCGCAGCTTTGTACTGGAGTATAAATCCCTATGGCAAGCTTGTCATCAGAAAGATGAAACTTAGGCAGTTGATATGTTCCTGGAGTTTTCTTCTCAAATGAGCCACATGATGTGTCCAGTTCCTGACACAGATGCTCGGAAACCAGAGGCCTTCAACTGTCTTGGGTGTGGCCAGTCACTGTGCGAAAGGCCCTGACTCCAGCATCAGCACCCCTACCCTTTCTGGAGGATGTGGGAGAATTCAGTTGAGGAGGGGGACAGGGTCAGTCTAAGCAAATTCTCAGGTCCCCTTGGAGGGCAAGTTAATAGGAATTTATGACTGGAGTCGGCTCTGATTCTTCTCTCATAGACAGGATACAGTTGCACCTACCTGCTGATAACCAAGACACAATTTAGAGAAAGCTTTTGGATAACCTCCCCACAGAATGTACCCCTCCGCATAAATCTTCCCACCAACTGGGTAAATCTTCAGTTCTCAAATTCAGTTAGCCCACCACAAGAAACTTAGACCTCAAAATATTTTTGTTCCTACCAGAGTCCCGCAGCAATTAGAAATCCAATATATGATTTTTCTCAGCTTGCTTTGGTCTCAGGTCCTCTTTGGAGAGACTCCGAGTGTCAATTACTTGCAGCTGAGAAGGGCCCATACTGACCCAGCAGGTATCCTATCAAACCCCAGCATCCCACCTGGCTGCTCCTGGGAAGGCTTCAGAAGAGCTTTTCAAAGCAGACCTCATAAAAACAAACACTCCCACCTCTACCCCATCTCCTGTCCCCTTCAAAAAACAAACAACAATACAGCTCTGTTCACTAAACACAGGGGGGTTTTCTGTTTCAAGTATTTTTTTCTTATTCCACATTGGCAGCACTTATTAAGGAACGGATGACTTTCAAGTTGGGTGAACTTTGAAACATAAGCACAAGAATCCAGGTGCTTAACATTTTTTCAAACAGACACATCCTTACAGCCCTCGCCTGAAAAATATCTTTTTAACGTTTTATTAGAACTATGTCAGTTTTTTTTTTTTAAAGATGACTTTGACCACGTATCTCGAATCATTGTTTGCTTTTAAAGCTTGTAGTAAAATGACTAAGATCCTATTTCTCTTTTCAAACTTTTGGAAACAGCTTTGGTGTCAGATAGACCTGGGTTTGAATTCTGTCTTCATCACCTGTTAGTTGTAAGACCTCAGGCAACTAACCCAACCTCTTTGTGCTTCAGTTTCTTCATCAATAAGATGGAGACAATTAGTAACACACCATATAGATTAGTTGTGAGGGTTAAATAAGTACATATAAAGTACTTAACAGAGTGCCTATAAATTGTTGTTCAGTTACTAAGTCGACTCTGATTCTTTTGTGACCCAGTGGACTGTAGCCTGCCAGGCTCCTCTGTTCATGGGATTTCTCAAGGAAGAGTACCGTTGCTGCTGCTGCTAAGTCGCTTCAGTTGTGTCTGACTCTGTGCGACCCCATAGACGGCAGCCCACCAGGCTCCCACCATCCCTGGGATTCTCCAGGCAAGAACACTGGAGTGGGTTGCCATTTCCTTCTCCAATGCATGAAAGTGAAAAGTGAAAGTGAAGTCGCTCAGTCGTGTCCGACTCTTAGTGACCCTATGGACTGTAGCCCACCGGCTCCTCTGTCCATGGGATTTTCCAGGCAAGAGTACTGGAGTGGGGTGCCACTGCCTTCTCCAAGAGTACTGTAGTGGGTTGCTATTTCCTTCTCCAGGGGACCTTCCTGATCCAAGGATCAAATCCATATCTCCTGAAGTCTCCTGCATTGCAGGTGGATACTTTACTGCTGAGCCACCAGGGAAACCCATGCCTATAAATATATCATAAAAATAAAAATGTTAAAGCAATAACAAAAAACTATTATACCTTTTATCGCATTTGAGGAAAATGCATATTAACTGAAATTTAGCAAATATTTCTATATTTTGTGATTTTTAAGGGCCTCAATTTCAGTCTTGAATGAAGGTTTATTATTAAAATTGAACTCTTATTTCCAACATGTGTGTAAAAGAAAGAACCCAGAATCAGTCTGCATACTATGAAGAGCAGGCAAGGGCAGAATTTCATTACCTCTAAGGCAAATGTTCAGATATTGTTTTTGTCATGTTCTGAGAATCAGATGTAACATTTGTGCTATAACCTCACATCCCCACTCACCCAGCATCTGAGGGCAGAGGATGGGAAATAAGGATGCCCCGAAGTCAGAAGTGTGATTAGGGGGACAAGATCGAATCACAAAATCCAGACCAAAGAGTTTTCCCTCAGACCAGCTACATGTTAGACTTCTCTGACCTCTGGAAGGAAGTGGTTTTTCTGTTTCTCTTTGTTCCTCACCCATCAGTTCAGTTCAGTCGCTCAGTCATGTCTGACTTTTTATGACCCCATGAACTGTGGCACGCCAAGCCCCTCTGTCCATGGGGATTCTACAGGCAAGAATGCTGAAATGGTTTGCCATGCCCGCCTCCAGGGGATCTTCCCAACCCAGGGATTGAACCCAAGTCTCCCACATTGCAGGCGGATTCTTTACCATCTGAGCCACCAGGGAAGCCCAAGAACACTGGAGTGGGTAGCCTATCCCTTCTTCAGGGGAACTTCCCGATCCAGGAATCCTCATCCATCAGCCTATGAATTTTTCCCTTTCTTGAATGAATTCTAGGCGTGAATCTAGCCCAATTCTGGAACCCTTTACATAGGCTGGTAAAATATGTCAAATTGGGGTGGGTGGGCGGTTTATCTGAGGCAATGGCATGATGTCATTGCCAAGGTCATCTTTGGACTTTCCAAAAGAATGGCACCAGTCATGAAACATTAGCCATGCCTACCTTCTGCTTTCAAAAAGAATCATGGCTTGCTGCCCACAGATACCAAGACCGTTGTGATGGAGGCACTATGGGAAGCCTGGGAGTTGGAAACAACCTTATTTTGGAGTCTTTGTTTGTGGTATATTCCAAATTCTAGTTGTTTTTCTTCAGTTTCTCAAACCTAAATGGTCAGGATGCCAGTGACTGAGGTCCCTATTGAAAATGTCTGGAACAGAATTACTCAATAGAACTATAATGTGAGCCATATAAATATTTTAAAATTTTGCAACGGTTATATTTGAAAAAAAATAAGAAAAGTTGAATTAAAAAAACTTTTAACCCATTATATCTGAGATGCTTCCCAGGTAGCTCATCTGGTAAAGAATCCACCTGCAATGCAGGAGATCCCAGTTCAATTTTTGGGTCCAGAAGTTCCCCTGGAGAAGGGATAGGCTACCCAAACTCCAGTGTTCTTGGGCTTCCCTGTTGGCTCAGATGGTAAAGAATCTGCTTGCAATGTGGGAGACCTGGGTTCGATCTCTGGGTTGGGAAGATCTCCTGGAGGAGGGCATGGCAACCCATTCTAGTATTCTTGCCTGGAGAATCTCCATGGACAGAGGAGGCTGGTGGGCTACGATCCATGGGGTTGCAAAAAGTCGGACACAACTGAGTGAATAAGCACAGCATATATCCAAGATAGTGTCATTACAACATACAACTGATATTTTTAAAACAGAGATATTTCCACTTTTTAAAAACTCAGTCTCTGATTTTAGTATATATGCAAATTTCATAAAATGTAAGTGCTCGCTAGCCATGTGTAGTTGGTAGCTATTGTACTGGACAGTGCAGGTTGAGAGAAGGAAAGTGCAGGTTGTTACATGGAGCCTTTGCACCCTGCACTCTTCCCCTCCTCATTCTCAGCTGCTACCGACCAATGGGAGATTCCAAGAAACTCTTTTCTAAAGTTTCTAGTTTTATTCCAACAATAAGGACTCAGAATCGCTTTTATATTTCTGTGGTGGGATAATTACAATCAAGCTGCCTGAAAATATGCAAGTGAAATAGCCAGTTTATATCTGAGAGGTTAACTGTGATAAACCCTTTCTCAAGAGGAGCATGCAGGAAAGTGTTAAAGAATGTGCAGAAGCCTATTCACCTGATGTGACAAGTGGTTGGTTGGTTGTTAAAAATGATGCTAAAGGGGGAATAAATTTTTTTCAATTTTTATTTATATTTTAAAATTGAATGAAATTCAAATAATAAAAAGTGAAAGTGAAGTGAAGTCGCTCAGTCATGTCCGACTCTTTGCGACCTGTGGACTGTAGCCCACCAAGCTCCTCCGTCCACAGGATTCTCCAGGCAAGAATACTGGAGTGCGTTGCCATTTCCTTCCCAGGGGATCTTCCTGACCCAGGGATCGAACCCACATCTCCCACATTGCAGGCAGACGCTTTAACCTCTGCACCACCAGGGAAGCCCAAAATAATATAAAAGTATCCATTTTAAAAAGCAGAGACATTACTTTGCCAACAAAGATCCATCTAGTCAAGGCTATGGTTTTTCCAGTGGTCATGTAGGGATGTGAGGGTTGGACTGTGAAGAGGGCTGAGTGTGGAAGAATTGATGCTTTTGAACTGTGGTGTTGGAGAAGACTCTTGAGAGTCCCTTGGACTGCAAGGAGATCCAACCAGTCCATCCTAAAGGGTATTCCATGACTGGGTGTTCATTGGAAGGACTCATGCTGAAGCTGAAACTCCAATTCTTCGGCCACCTCATATGAAGAGTTGACTCATTGGAAAAGACCCTGGTGCTAGGAGGGACTAGGGGCAGGAGGAGAAGGGGACAACAAAGGATGAGATGGCTGGATGGCAACATCACTCGATGGACAGGAGTTTGGGTAAACTCTGGGAGTTGGTGATGGACAGGGAGGCCTGGTGTGCTGCGATTCATGGGGTCGCAAAGAGTCGGACATGACTAAGCAACTGAACTGATCCATTTTAAAGCAACCATTTCAGTGATATTTAGTATATTCGCTGTTATGCAATTATTGCCTCTATCTAGTTCTAAAACATTTTCATGACTCCACAATAGAACTCCATACCCATTAAACAGTTATATCCCATTTTCATCCCCACACCTCCACCAGGCCCTAGTAACCACAACCTGTTTTCTCTCTGTATGGATTTACCCATTCTGAATATTTTATATAAATGGAATCATAAAATATATGACTTTTGGGCCTGGCTTTTTTCATTTTGTGCTAAGTGTACAAAGTACCGAAACACTGCAGCATGTATCAGTGTTTCATTCTTTCCATGACTGAGTAGTATTCCACTGTCTGCATCCGACACAGCATCCATCCACTGATGAACTTTTGCACTGTTTCCACCTTTTGGCTATTGTGACTAGTGCTACTATGAATATCTGTATCCAGGTGTCTGAGTACCTGTTTTCAATTCTTTCGGGAATATCACTAGGAGCGGAATTATCATATGGTAATTTAGTGTAACTTGTTGAAGGACTGTGAAACTGTTTCCCACAGCAGCCATACCACTTTACATTCCCACCAACATTGCATGGGATTCCAATTCCTCCACATTCTTACCAGTAATAATTATTTTCTGTTCCCTCCCCCTAATTTCGTTGAGATATAATTGACATATAGCACTGTATAGGTTTAAGGTATACAGCATGACTTGACTTACATGTATCCTGAAATGATTACGTAAACATCAAGTTTAGTTAATATCCATCATCTCTTAAAGATACAAAATTAAAAATTTTTTTTTGTCATATGATGAGAACTCTTAGGATTTACTGTCTCAAAAACTTTCACACACATCTTGGAGCAGTGTTAACTGTTGTCATCATGTTGTACATTATTTATTTTGGAGCTGGAATTTGTAACTTTTGATCATCTTCGTCTACCTCTCCCATATCCAACATCTCTGGTGACCACAAATTTCATCTCTTCCATTTTGTTTTACTTTTTTTTTTTAATTAAAGCTACCCTCTACCCTAGTGGTTACATTTCCCTATGACTAATAATATTGAACATATTTTCACAGGCTTGTTGATCATTTATTTATCTTCTTTGGAGAAAATTCTATTCAACTCTTTTGCCCATTTTTTAATTGGGTTGTTTGTCATTTTGTTGTTGAGTTGTGAAAGGTTTTTATATATTCTGAATACTACATCCTTCTCAGATGTATGATTTGCAAATATTTTCTCCTATTCTGTAGATTTTTTCAATTTCTTGATACGTCCTTTGGTGTACAAAAGTTTCCATTTTTGTCTATTTTTGATAAAATCAATTTTCTCTATTTTTGTTATTGTTCATCTTTTTGGTGTCATAGGTGGTACAGTGGTAATGGATTCAGATGCCAGTGCAGGAGATGTGGGTTTGATCCCCGGCTAGGGAAAATCCCCTGGAGGAGGGCATAGCAACCCACTCCAATATTCTTACCTGGGAAATTCCATGGACAGGGGAGCCTAGAGGGCTTGCAGTCCATGGGGTTGCAAAGCATTGGACATGACTGAGCGACTGAACTGAATGGAACTGACCACACATAATCTGATGGTAATATTTTTAGCCTTTCATCAGACACTTCAAAAATACACAACTTCATTTCCACTGAAAGAACTCTTTCATATGCATATTTAATTGGTTTAATATAATGCTTAATTATAACAAATGTAATTATTAGGTATAATAAGTATAACTGGCATAAAAAAGTTTGAGGAAAAACATAACTGCCTTGGTAAATATACAATACAACTGGTGGGAACTGAAATACACAGATACAGAAGAGTATAGTCTTCCAGCAGAGTGTGTTTGTTGTACCACAGACATCAGTGTGCATACAACACAGCAAGTAAACAGTGTAATCCAACATGTGGGTTAAGTGAAGAATCGTTGAGATATCTAATCTGCTATTCCAGAGGTCTAAATTCAGAATTACTTTAAGAACTTAAAAAAAAAAGTAGTAATATATATATAGTATTTACCATCTTTGCTCAGTCGTGTCCAACTCTTTGTTGACCCCATGGACTGTAGCCTACCAGGCTCCTCTGTCCATGGGGATTTTCTAGGCAAGAGTACTGGAGTGGGTTGCCATTTCCTTCTCCGGGGGATCTTCCTGACCCAGGAATCGAACCCTGGTCTCCAGCATTGCAGACAGACGCTTTACCGTCTGAGCCACCAGGGAAGCCCATTTACCATCTTAACCATTTTTATTTATTTTATTTTTTGATATGTCTTCATCTGTTTGTTGACTAACAGTCAATGGACAAAAGATTTTATAAAGTACTAAAAATAATTTTCGGAGAAGGCAATGGCACCCCACTCCAGTACTCTTGCCTGGAAAATCCCATGGATGGAGGAGCCTGGTGGGCTGCAGTCCATGGGGTCGCTGAGAGTTGGACATGACTCAGCGAGTTCACTTTCACTTTTCACTTTCATGCATTGGAGAAGGAAATGGCAACCCACTCCAGTGTTCTTGCCTGGAGAATCCCAGGGACAGAGGAGCCTGGTAGGCTGCCGTCTATGGGGTCACACAGAGTTGGACACGACTGAAGTGACTTAGCAAAAATAATTTTAAACATTTTTAAAAATACTGCTTTTTGTTTTTTAATTGGAGAAAAAATTGCTTTACACTGTTGTGTGGGTTTCTGCCATATGACTTGAATCAACCATAATAATACAAATATCCTCTCCCTTGTGAGCCTCCCTCCCCTCCCCCTATTCTACCCCTCTAGGTCATCACAGAGCACCAGGTCCTGTGTTATATAGCAACTTCCCACCAGCTATCTCTTTTACACATGATAGTTTATATATGTCAATGCCACTTTCTCCATTTTTCCCACCCTCTCCTTCCCCTACAGAGTCTACAAGTCCATTTTCTATGTCTGCGTCATTCCTTCCCTGCACTGGTACTAGTTTTTAGGTTCAATTGCAGCCATGAAATTAAAAGATGCTTACTTCTTGGAAGAAAAGTTATGAGCAACCTAGATAGCATATTCAAAAGCAGAGACATTACTTTGCCAACTAAGGTCCGTCTAGTCAAGGCTATAGTTTTTCCAGTAGTCATGTATGGATGTGAGAGCTGGACTGTGAAGAAGGCTGAGCGCCAAAGAATTGATGCTTTTGAACTGTGGATTTGGAGAAGACTCTTGAGAGTCTCTTGGACTGCAAGGAGATCCAACCAGTCCATTCTGAAGGAGATCAACCCTGGGATTTCTCTAGAAGCAATGATGCTAAAGCTGAAACTCCAGTACTTTGGCCACCTGATGCAAAGAGTTGACTCATTGGAAAAGACTCTGATGCTGGGAGGGATTGGGGGCAGGAGGAGAAGGGGACGATCGAGGATGAGATGGCTGGATGGCATCACCAAATCGATGGACGTGAGTCTGAGTGAACTCCGGGAGTTGGTGATGGCCAGGGAGGCCTGGTGTGCTGCAATTCATGGGGTCGCAAAGAGTCGGACATGACTGAGCGACTGAACTGAACTGATACAATATTTATTTTTCTCTTTCTGACTTACTTCACTATGTATAACAGGCTCTAGGTTCATCCACCTCACTACCACTGACTCAAATTCGTTCCTTTTCATGGCCGAGTAATATTTCATTGTTTATATATACCACATCTTTATGCATTTATCAGCACTTTAACCATTTTCAAATGTACAGTTCAATGGAATCAGTTCAGTCACATTGTTGTGCAGCCATCACCACCATCCATCTCTAGAACTTTTTTCATCTGGAAAAGAGAACTACTTTTTAATAATTAATATGCAATGCTCAAGCACACAGCTCTGATGTACTAGTTTCTAAGTAGATATCACTGTCACTTAGTACTTATGTAAATTTAGAAACTCAAATTATCTGTCTCAGTTTTCTCATTTATAAAATGGGGTTAATATCTACCTCACAGAACTGACAAAAGGACAAGAAAGTATGTTATTGCTAAAACACTGTAAAAACTGGAAAGTACTTTATAGTTGCTACTTACTGGGCTTTACAGGTGATGCTAGTGATAAAGACTCCACTTGCCAGTGCAGGAAACAAGAGAGGGGGCTTTCATCCCTAGGTCAGGAAGATCCCTTGGAAGAGAGCATGGTAACATACTCCAGTATTCTTGGCTGGAGAATCCCATGGATAGAGGAGCCTGGTGGGCTGCAGTCCATAGGGTTGCAAAGAGTGGGACACCACTGAGGTGACTTAGCACGCACATACATGATCATTACCATTGTTAACAGAAAATTTTGAAGATCCTATATAGAAAGCTGAGACTATTTATTCTGACCACGTTATAAATATTATTTCTAAACATTTATATTACCATATAATCCAAGTCTATGCCCCAACCAGTAACGCTGAAGAAGCTGAAGTTGAACGGTTCTATGAAGACCTACAAGACTTTTTAGAACTAACACCCCAAAAAGATGTCTTTTTCATTATAGGGGACTGGAATGCAAAAGTAGGAAGTCAAGAAACACCTGGAGTAACAGGCAAATTTGGCCTTGGAATGCGGAATGAAGCAGGGCAAAGACTAATAGAGTTTTGCCAAGAAAACACACTGGTCATAGCAAACACCTTCTTCCAACGACACAAGAGAAGACTTTACACATGGACACCACCAGATGGGCAACACCAAAATCAGATTGATTATATTCTTTACAGCCAAAGATGGAGAAGCTCTATACAGTCAACAAAAACAAGACCAGGAGCTGACTATGGCTCAGATCATGAACTCCTTATTACCAAAATCAGACTTAAATTGAAGAAAGTAGGGAAAACCGTTAGACCATTCAGGTATGACCTAAATCAAATTCATGGGGTCACAAAGAGTCGGACATGACTGAGCGACTGAACTGAACTGATAGTCAGATTGATAATCATACATATATTAATCATACCCCCTTCTACAATGGAAGCTCCATGAAGGCAGTGATTTTTTTACTGTTTTGCCACTGCTCTGTTTCAAGCCCAGAACAGATTAAGGCATACATATTTCTTGAATAATTGAAAGAATGAATTATTTTACTGAGCAATAAATGTGCTATTGGTGCTCAGAAACTATTCATTAATGGTAATGATACTTTAAACATGTAAGTCTGTAGGTTTCCCCAGTGCAAAATAAATATGTGTAAATCACCAGATGGAATATTTCTAATATGAGGAGACTTCCCAGACTAGTTCAGCATTAAAAGGAAGTCAAGTTTAAGAATATTAGAAATGAAAAAAATTTATTCAAGTTTTCAAAATGTGTCCTCCTTTTAAAATTTTAGCATGTTAATTAGTACAACAAAATATGGGCTTTTTCTAAATTTTTATTGTGATAAAATATATACAACTTAAAGTTTATAATCTTAATAATTTTTTTTATTTTAAAATAGTCTGTATCCTCTGTGTTGTACAATGTATCTTTGTAGCTTATTTTTTACATAATAGTTTGTAGGTATACAGGTATTAATTGGGCTAATATAATCAAGTAAATAAAGGACCATTTTCTCTTTTCTAAATAAAACAAGTGGCAGGCATCACTATTGTTCATCAATCTTTGATTTTAGTTGTAGTCACCTGACAAAGCAAGTCATGTAAAATGCAAATGGAGAAAACTCTGTGCCATTTCTGGGCAGGAGCATTTCTGATATGAAGGTACTATAGCATCTAAGTATACCAGAATGCTGAGCTGACATTTGGAAGACAGCTTCCTCAGAGAGTTTCTTGGAACCACAGTTGACTGTATAAACAAAGTTTTTGCTGATTTGTAACTAGCATACTATACTGAGATTTGGGAACTGGGTGTTACAGCATCATAACCTAGTCTATAGTGACTAATAAGTAGGTTGACAAGATTTCCCCCTACATTTCTAATGGAAAGTTAAAGTAACTATATATATATATCTGTAAAAACAAATTGAAATAAGTGTTATCTCCACCTTATTGGAGACAAATAATGCCTGGCGACAAAGCTATATATACTCACAAGGTTTTGAAAATGGGAGTAGGAAGTTACAGAGAGGACACTGATGAGTTTTAGGTTCCTTTAAATCAACCTTAATTCTAATGTGAGGAAAAACTTCAGCAAAGCTGCATCTGAGATACTTAAGAATAATCCTTTTGAGTTACCTTTATTATTGCCTAAATGTTTTTTCTTTTTCTCGGTTCTGTCCTTCTACAGAGATATGTGCCTTCTTCAATGATCTCTCCAGACAGACTTTTTGGGGATGGGGGACATGTTAATTTTTCCTGGTCAGTGATACCCTGGGCTCTCCTGGGTGATGCTTTTTTTTTTTCCCACCAAAGGTTGCTAGTCAGGTATTTACAGTGAAACTCTGAATCCTTGTCTTTCACATTTTTTGAATGCTTGCTGCCACTTTACTGGAGTACCTTGCTAAAGATATGTGTGGCTTCCCTTTCTGAAGGAAAAATTTTAAAAGTAAGGGGGAGTAGACCGGGGTAGGGCAGGTGACTCATCCATCAAATGAAGATTTATTCGAATACTGTTATCTGTGATAAAGGAAACAGTTAAGAGTCACAATTTCAGAATAACAGGGAAAGAATTTAAACAGGCATTTCTCAGTACTGCCATTGTTTTCTTTGGTATTTCATTAACACTGTGTGTTGGGGGGAGGGGCTAGAGGCTCTGGCACAAAATAAGTGAAAGGGAAACAACTTTTATTTCTAGTTGGATTTCGCCTTACCTAATAAGGGCAGCCACACACATGTTGATTCTATTCAATTCAATATTTTTTGAGTACCTTTTAAATGCCTACTATGTACAAACAATGGACAAAGAAATCTGCCCTTTTGAGAGTTCACCTGGCTGTGGTGATCAGCCTTGTGAGAAAAGTGTTAAATTATTTGCCTTCCTCAATTTTTTTCATACAGTTCAAATATAAACTTTGGTCAAACATTCAAACATATGGTGAAGGCCTGAAAGGAAGGATCATCTTCACTTTGCTGGGATGATTTTGTTTAGTTTTATTTTTAAATATTCATTAAAACTACATACAAAAATACATAAATCTACCAGGTCCACTGATCTGAGATATAAGCATGATCGCAAATCAGTGGACCTGGTTGATTTACAGATCTCTCATGGTCTATTATTACTGTTACTATTAAAAAAAATTTTTTTTTAAATTTAGGGTTTGAGGGTCATATCTTCAGGAGAAAAACCTTAAGGCTTTAAAAACAAACAACAGAGAAAGGCCTCTTCTCTCGGAAGGCTTACACTGCCGCCTTGGGCACTTACAGAGCAGGCAGAAAGTCAGTTTCTCCAGACTGTTTTCTGAAGAGCGTTTCTATTTGTGGTCCTGGTGATGACACCATCTTTTCTCCTCAATAGTGGCGGTTCCAGAATTTCTACATAGCCTGAGGGATTGACAGGGTGAGCAAACTGATTGAGAACCTGCTCGCACACTCGCCGAATCTCGAGGAAACGTCCGGTGTCCGTCTCACGGTATGTGGGTAAGGGGAGAACTCAGCCCTCCCGCCATCGCGGGGTCGCCAGTGCACCGGGGACGCCCCCACTCCCCGGGAGCGGCTCGGGAAGGGCACCCGAACCAGGCTAAAGTGAGCCTTGGGGCGTTAGGCGAGGGAGGCGAGAGTGGCACGAACCACTTGTGGGGTCTATTACAGCTACCGCGAGGGAAGGGGTGAAAAATCACTCATGAAGGACGAAGATGTTGACTTCGCCGAGCAACAACCGTCCTCCTTCCATCACCCAGGTTCGTCACCATCGCTCTTCATCAGGCCAGGCAGAACCTATAAGGCATCACCACCCAGATCTAAAACTAAACCAACCAAACGACTTTCCAAAGCCTCCCTCCACGCGCTCTCTCCATCGCGTTTCAAACGCTAACGTCGCGGGCAAAGAGGCGGCACAAGTCACGTACAAAATTAGGCTGCCCCTTTCCATGGCGATAATCGAATTAGCCTCAAATGAAACGTGAAATTGGACTTCGCCGGCTGTGGGGACAAAGCCCCTACCGTCCCTTGGCTCGGAGAGCGCGGCGGCTGTGCCCACCCTGCCCAGGCCAGCCCGGCCAGTACCAGCGGCAGGGGACAAGGTCGGCGCTGGGCCAGGGCAGAGCCTCCGCGGGGAGAGCGTGGACGCGCCCGAGGTTCGGGTCGCGCGCGGAACAGACGCCGGGTGGGCGACTGCGGGGCTCTGGACCAGCGCGGAGGTCCGGCGCTAGCGAGCCACCGAGGAGAGAGGAGCGCAGGGTCGGGGTAGAGGGTGTGCGGGTGAGAGCGTGTGAGCGCGCGTGTGTGCGCGCGCCCGGCGCCCGCCCGTCCGCGTCCGCGCGCTCCTCTCCCCGCCCCTCGCCCCCTCCCTGCAGCTCCCTCCCTC
>SJXQ01001518.1:159613-240042 GCA_006408695.1 Aepyceros melampus | reverse complement strand
GCGGTCTTCTCAGTGAGGTGGCTGCGCATCCGCGGTGCACACCGCGGCCGCCTAGCCTCATCCCCGGACGTATCGGGGCCGATTCCTCGTTCCTCCCTCCGCCGCCTCTTCCCTCCAGCCGGGGGCCGCTGCGCGGGGGTGGTTGCGGAGTGGGCAGACGCAAGGGTATATTTTCAGGTGCCCTCCCTCTAGCCCCGGCTGGTGGCGAGCGGGGGCGGCGTTGACAGGGCCGGGCTCTGAGCGTAACGGTACGGGGGATGCGGCCAGGCGTGGTCCCGGCTGCGCCGCGCTGCAGCTGAACCGGAGGCGGCGGCCCGGCGCCCCCACTCCCGCCCATCCTCACTCCCGCCCCCCGCCCTCCCTGCGGTCCCTGCTCTCCCAGGGCTAGGCGGGAGCCGCCTCGGGGCGCGGAGCTGCCGCTGCGCCCGCCCTTCAGCTCCTGCCACCCTCTCTTCAACAGGTTTGTGCCAACGCGGGGACCCTCCGGGCCTGACTTTGGGGAGGTGGGTTGGAAGCCCCTCTGGTCATCAGCCCTCACACCACGCCCGCGGCCGTCTTTTGCGGGGAGCCTTCCCTTTGTTTTTGTGATAGGAAAGATGCCAAGTGCCTGCCATCAGATAGGGGTGGGGGGGAGGAGTGTTGTGGGGCTCGGTACACAAGCTGTGCCCGTTATTTTTCCAGTCAAAAGCCGGGCGAGATAGTGAGTGAGGAGAGGGCGAGTGTGGGGGGGGGTGCTTCGGCGGAGGAGGAAAATGGATTCAGTAGGGTTTATCTGGACGGGGATGTGATTTTTTGGCAAGATGGATGGCTCCCGTTGCCTTCGCCGTGATGCAGCACAATGCAGCAGTATCGCAGCCTCTCTTGCTTCTCGCTGGCGGGGCTTGGCACGGCCACTGGGCGCCTGCGGCCCCCGCCCGGCCCCACCCAGGCCCAGGGCTGCCCTTGGCTGAGACCCGGAGCCGCTTCCACCTTGTCAGGCTGCTTCGGCTGGATGGGGCGTCGGGAGGACCAGGTCACCTAGCGTGAGGGGTGAGGCTTCTCTTGGGGTGACCCCCGGCTGCCTCGCCCGTTGGCCGTTCTGGGATTTGAAGGGGTGTCCTGCAGTGCTGATGCAGGGCAGAGGGAGTCAGCCTGCGGCTGCGGACCGGAATGTAATCTCTGACCGAGGGACCTGAGCCGCCGTAGGGAGGGGCTGCGGGGAGGACCCGGCCCCAGCGGTTTGCGGAGGCCATGGTGCAGTCTGTATTGGGAGTCTCAGCGTCTTTTTGTGGATCACCTGTAATCCGTAAACCACAACCCAACTCTCCATCAATTTCATCATGTGTGGAAAGTTGATGTTTATTAATTGAAGCGTTACAGCTACGGCATTACAGAACCTCTTTGATCAACACTGAGTATGAATTTTTCCTAAAGGGAACCATCTTTTGAAATGAAACAATTGTTCATATGTCCCTGAGATATTTTTAAAAGATATTAACATGCAGTAGATTGTTTTAAAAGAAATTTACATACGTTTTGACGGATGGTAAATGATTTCTTTAACCTGTATTTGCTTTGTTTTAATCGTTTGCTTTTCCTGTATTCAAATACAATGACATATTTGGATTCTTTATTAAGGATTAGTTAGTAAATGAGCGTTATGATTGATGGTACATTGGTATTCAGGTTGGTTTTGATAGACGGGTTAAGTCTCCCGTCATGAATAGCTGGGATTGTGGTAGTAACTGACTGCGTTTGTTTGTTTATATGTATGTATATTTTTATACACTTTTTTTTTTTTTTTTTGCAGATGGGGAGCGGGTGGAGAAGGGCAGACCACCAAGGCCTGTGTGGCTCTATCTGGGTAGAAGGAGACGTTCCAGCATCCTTGTCTATTTAGTCTGGGGTAGTACACAAGGAATTTCCCTTCTAAATGCCACTTCTACAGTTCAGTGTGGGATGGCCAATGGGATACGTTTCAGATTGCACCTCCCAGCTCTTCTAGAATGTAGAGGTGAAAAGGGAATTTCAGTATGCTAACTGGAAGGGAAGATCAGCGTTTTAAGCAGGGGTGTGTCTGCTTTTATTTTTTAGATCTCTAATTAGTCCAGGTTAATGGCATTTGATTTTCTTTAGACCAGCCACAGAAGTAGAATCTACTGCAGACTGTGTGGTTTATGTGCCTCATTTTGAGTTTCAATAATAGAGGGCCATTAAAATATAGAATTTTTTAGATTTGGGCTTCATTGTTGTGCTGGTTGTATAAAATTACGTTGCACTGAAATGTTTGGGAGTATTGTTTCCATGGATTATCCAAACATTTTGGATTTACTATGTTGTAAGAATATATCCTGTGTTGATGTCAGCAGAGGTTTAGCTGTTCTGACTTAACCAGGTGCAGAATTCCGTTAGGTCAAGCTCTTTGTAGCTCTGTTGGCCCTGGTCTGACCTGAACCTTCATCAGAGAGAATGAGAAGCATCAGGCCAGTGAAGAAAATGCTGTCACTTGGTGGTCTCCTGCTGTGCAGGCTTTCAGTAAAGAGCATCCCTTGGATGAGAGTAGTAACAACTGTCTGTGATGTTGTTGGAGCAAGGGACAAGACCTTGCTCCCCTTGTGACAGACACATCCTTAGCAGAGACTTGACAGTGGCAGAGTTTCCCTGGAAGAGTATTGGAGTGGTTATTTTGTCTTGCTGTGTGGACGTATGACTTTTCATGTAGAAGTACTATTTTGAGATGGGAGGATTTTAAGTACTACTAAACAAACATAGACATGACAAGTGGAAATTATTTGATATTTTTATTGAGATAGTAAACTCTTCATTTTAAGAGCATACTCTTAGAGTTTTAAAGCCCGACATACATATTTTTTACATGCAGTGATGTGATGCTCCATAATTATGTTGTTCTTGCCACCACTATCTGCATTATAATTAAGGCTTAATTAATGCTCTGTGAATATCGTTTATGGTTGTCCTGGTTTCTTCTATTGAGACTGTTGGGAATGTAAACAATTATTCCATAAGAAAAGAGCTAATACCTAGGCTGGAAGAGCTACTTCTTTAGATCTGTGGAGGTGAGTAAAACTCTCATGGAGTTCTGTTGTAAATTTTCAGAATTTGCTGTTTTCCCAAAGCACCTTTTCTTTGCAAAAGACCTAGTTAAGTATTCTTGATTTTTGGATACAGGTGTCCTGTATCCAAGTTTTTGTAGTGTAGGAATAATGTCATCAGTCTCTACTTTGGGGGCAGAATGAAACTATCTCTACTCTTGTATTTCTATTTTTAAACATCACCAGAGAAGGCATTTTCATGATGTCTCGCTGTAATCCTGAGGTTCAGCACAGGATCATTTACAAAGTGGAAGCTTGTTGTGTATGCAAATTCTTAGAGGCCCAGTCCTCCCAAATAGCATTTGCATTTTAACGTGACCCCTAAGTGATTTGTATGCACATTAAATCAAAAAACTGCTCTACACCTTCAGCTAAGGGATTTCCATATCAAAAGGTTCCTTCTGGTATCTTACTTTTGTCTTTTGCTGAAGTATTAGCACATTTCCCCTCTTGCATCATTAAGAAATTGATGCACATACTATATTTAGTACAGAAATACTTTTTAAAGTTTTTCTGTAACTTTTAGGTGGAAGAGTTCTATTTATTAATATTATGTTTATTTAGACTAGTCAATTTCTTTAGATTGTTTTCTAAAACACCTCTAAAGTTGAAAAAAAACAATCTTCTCCTCCTTCTCCAGAAGATAGTGTTAGCTTTGAGACAGCAAAACTGGAGTCCAGGAAGCTAAACCCCTGAGCTCTGCCTCTGGCATCTTGTTTTTTCTCATCAGCTGTTTTTCCTGGTATATTCAATATCCTGACCATCTGGCCCATTTTTCCCCCCTTACAGTTGTTTTTTATTAAGTGATTTGTATACACAGAATAATGCTCATAAAAGATGTTCAGTTCAGTCGCTCAGTTGTGTCTGACTCTTTGCGACCTCATGAATCGCAGCATGCCAGGCCTCCCTATCCATCACCATCTCCCAGAGTTCACTCAGACTCATGTCCATCGAGTCCGTGATGCCATCCGGCCATCTCATCCTCTGTCGTCCCCTCTCGTCCTGCCCCCAATCCCTCCCAGCATCAGAGTCTTTCCCAATGAGTCAACTCTTCGCCAAAGTACTAGAGCTTCAGCTTTAACATCATTCCTTCCAAAGAAATCCCAGGGTTGATCTCCTTTAGATTGGACTGGTTGGATCTCCTTGCAGTCCAAGGGACTCTCAAGAGTCTTCTCCAACACCACAGTTCAAAAGCACCAATTCTTCGGCGCTCAACTTTCTTCACAGTCCAACTCTCACATCCATACATGACCACAGGAAAAACCATAGCCTTACACAAACCAGTGAACACACAGGCAGTCACCACCTAATTCAAGAAGAAACTCATACATTCAGAGTCACCCATGTGCCCCCCATCATCCCATGTGAAACAACCACAGCCCTGAATTTTGTGTTTATCATTCCTTTGATCTTCTTTATGGGCTATCCTTTTTAAAATTCTTATTTATTTGTGTATGTTTCTGAACTTTATATTGTATAAATGAAATTCTACTTTATGTATTCTTCTGTGACTTGTCCTTTTAGATGGACATTCCTGAGATTCATTTATTTTGTTGCTGTAGTTCATTCATTTTCATTGCTGTGTAGTATTCCATCATGACTTATTTATTCTTTCTACTGTAGATGGAGATTTGGATTGATTCTAGTTTTTTTTTGTTTTCCTTTTATAAAAGGACAACTATGAATGGGTCCTCTGCATGTCTCTTATTAAGTATGTAGGGGTACATGCATATGCACACAAACATGTTATTTTTCTCTCCATCTCAGGAATGAACTTTGCCAGATCCTGGGTTTGTGCATCACCAACCTTACTAGATAATGCCAGACCTTACTAGATAATGCCAGAGTGATTGTACTGATTATATTCCTACTAGAAGTGTATAGCTGTTATAGTTGTTCTACAACCTTGCCAGACTTCAAAATGTTTTCCGGTAATACTTGTGAAATGTTATCTCATTATGTTCTTTATTTGCAATTTCCCTGATTATTGGAAGTTAAGTATATATTATTGACCTTTTGGTTCTTTCTTTTGTGAAGTCCTAATTTAGTCATTTGTCAGTATTTCTTTTAGCTATTTTCTGATTGATTGATTGATTTAATATAGATTGTCTTATAATCCCTTGTGGATTTCATGCGTTGCAAAAACTACTTCCCAGTTTGTTTTGTTTTAAACTGGTTTCTTTTGATGAGCAATCACTCATAATTTCAGTAGAGTCATAATCAGGTTTTGTCCTTTAAGGTTTGTGAGGATGATTATGTTATTGCAGAATAACTTCCCTTAGTATGGGAAGAGCTTAGATTTTAGAGTCAAATAAATCTGGGCTCAAATCCTAAATGCCATTATATACCAGCCACGTGCTCACATCTGGGTCCTTGGGTTAGTTCATTACTCTTGAAACCACAGTTTCCTCATAAGTAAAAAGGGAATGATACATCCTCATACAGTTGTGAGACAGCAGCGTACAGTCCTGGGCACATAGTAGGTGTTTAGCTGATAACAGTTCCACTCCTTTTTCTTTGGACTACAAGCTGTACACTGACCCCATCTTGGAGTGTTTTCTCAAAACTACCTTAACATTTTTATGTCAAAAGAGCTTTATTCTTTTATTTTTTAAAAATTTTCTGTTACCAGTGGAATTTTTAGATTGATTAACACAGGCTGTGCAAGACCACTTAGTGAAAACCCTTTTGTCAGTTCAGTTCAGTTTCCTGTTCTTGAAATGAGTGTAATTATTGTTCTATTACCAAGAAGCATTTATATGAAGGTAATGCCTTTGCTCCTACTCTAAAGTTACTTTCCAGTATGGTTTTTTAATGCAGTAAATAATTATTAAGTACTTTCTCTTGCCAAGGCTTGTCATTGAGTTAGGATGATGGTGGTGTGGGCTGACCTACAGTTGAATAAGAATCAGTTTCTGAATCCAAGGACTGTATACTCCTACAGTATAGAATATGCCCTGTTGCTATGATGGAGGACCCTGCTCACCCTGAGCCAGGCTGAGGAGGTCACAGGGCAGCCAGGAAGAGGGCTGGACGTTTGGACAGTCACCAGCCTCAAGACAACCTGGCTTTTACAGAAGAGCAGATTTGGACACTGGTGTTAGGGTACAGGAAGTTCCCACGATGGAGTTTTCCAACATGTACTTTCCTTTTCCACACAATAAAGTCTTCAACCGGAAAAAAAAAAAAAGAATATGCTCTGTATGTGTAGAAGATAAAAGATCTTTTACTGACTAGGTGTATGACTTCAGCAAGCCATTAATCCTTCTGGTCTCAAATCTAAACTTATAAAATGAAAAACTTAGGTGAAATCATGAAGAAATGAAATGTTAGTTGCTCAGTTGTGTCCTGTTCTTTGTGACTCCATGGACTATAGCCCGCTAGGCTCCTCTGCCCACGGGACTCTTCAGGCAAGATATTGGAGTGAGTTTCCATTCCTTTCCCCAGGGTATCTTCCATAGTGAAGGTTAAAATCTGCCACAAGGGCACCACTCTCTGTGTCCCTGGCAGGCATAGAAAATCAGTCAGGGCACTCTTTCCACAGAGCTGATCTAGAGCCCCAGAAACTCTCCACACAGTGTTTGAATGAAGAACTACCAACTGATCGTATCTGCTACTTAGTTTTTAAGATCCTGTAGATCTAAAATTCTGTGATGATAGTTGAGTAACACAACACTTCAGCTATGTCCAAAACACATGGAACAGAGAGAAACTAGAAGCAGGGAGACAGGAACGAGGTGATGGTGGGAGTCCAGAGATTAAGGGAGCAAGTGATGGTGGAGGCTGAGAGAATGAGGAGGGAAGGGCTGGGAGAAGGGTTGTGAAGACCGGATCCTTTGCTGACTCTTTGTAGGATGACTGGATGGGAGTGGACCTGAGTGGATGAGAAATAAAATAAAGAGTTCATATCTGAATAATGACAGAGAACATGGTTGTCATCATGATGAGAGAAATAGACAAGTGAAGGGGAAGAGTGGATATCTCATTGGGAAGAAAATCAGTTTTCTTTAACTGTGCTGAATTTGAGGTTCTGGAAGAACTCTTAGTGGAGGTAATGTTTGAAAATTGAAGGAGACAGCTCAGGGCTAGGGTGACTGGGGAGAGGCTGTTGGATGAGGGGGTCCCAAGCCTTGGGCCCTGGAATTCCTCCACCAGATCACTCCATGCACCGATCCTGGGCAAGCTGCAAGCCCCAGTATCTTCATTTGCAAAATGGTAGCAATGAGTTTCTGTCACAGAGGACTAAGAAAGTTGAGTGGAATAATCCAGTGCCCATCACAGTACATTTTAATTGTCATAACATGTGGAAGTTTTGCTTAGTTTGTGTCACCTTTATGCTTCCTTTCAAATAAGTAGTTTGATTTATTCAGGAAAGATATATTCCCATAAGCGATACCATCTTGTAGCTAAATAATGCTAAGTTTAGTCTATATTAAACTTGTCCCTGTGTCTCAATTATAGGAAAGGCAAACCTGATTACTACTTATTTTTAATAAACAAGAAAACGCTAAAACCCTAGTGCTTAGGGAAAGAATAGGAACATAGTTTATAAAAGAAGGTAACAACGAAGCCAATAACCATTTTCAGTTATTCAAACTCAGCAGTAATATGAAATATTAAGTAGAACAGTTAATTTTTCACTTAAACTGGTAGATAGATAATGCTCTCTGGGATGCTGTGAGGTTGGACCTCTGTATCACCTGTTGGAAGAATATTTGGATTAATACAATTGTTAGTACAGTAATAACATACATGTGTGTATATATATAACCAAAAAGACAAAAGTTTCTACCATTTGGACTGAAATTCTTCTTGTAGTTCTGTAATCTAAAGAAAGAATTAAAAATAAGGACAGGTTTTTAAACAAGAATTTTCTTAGCAACATTAATAGTGAAAAAGCAAATGTGGCATAGTCAAATATATTATGGAGCAGTACATAGGATGGTATTCAATGTACTGCTTAAAAATAGTGGTTTGTTAGAGTCTTACTGAAAAGGGCAAATGCTAACAATATAATATTCAGTGGAAGTATCTCTATGCAAAGCTGTATAATATGGTGTAACTCCTATTTTGTTATATTAAATAAAGCCTGGAAGGAAATACGTGAAAATGTTAATAGTTTGCTTTGGATGGTAGGTTGATGGATGATTTCCTTTCTTGTATGAAAGGAAATTCCTATGACTTAATGTTTCTCATTTGGAGTTTTAAAATATTTTACAAATAAGAGTGCAATAAATAATATAATAGACTACCATGAGGATCATTTTTTTCATAGCCAAAAAATAATCAACCCTTTAGTTTTTAAAAAAAGAAAAAAAAGTAAGCCTGGCCAGTTGTAGATTATTGTTAGGGAATAGTTTAAGATTCCAAAAGGATTGTCATATCTGTCTTCTGCTCTTATGTGGAGCAGCAGAACATCAGCAGTGTAAGTCACTTCTGAAGTGAGAGTTTGAGAGGGCTAGAACATTCACATATGCTGGAATGCTAGCTTGACTTCATAGTCTACATCAGTTTAAAGAGTGGGGAAGACGAGGTTTCTCTTACTGTGTCCAAACTGCACAGTTGCTCGAAGAGAGCAGTGGAATTCTGTGACGTATTTGTTCTCACTTGTAGAAGCCCAAACACTACTGCTGGAGCTAATTTTGTAACCAGTAGACCATCAGGTTTCATTGGAATTGGTCAGAAATGCAGAAAAAATTCCAAGTAAAAATGTTAAAATAAATATGACTTCCAATTTAGATTTTCTTCCAATTAGTGGTTTCTTGGCATTTTGAGAATATTCAGTCTAAGAGTAGGAGGAATGAATTTTAATACTATCCTTTTTTTATGAAAATAGATTCTTATATAATGTTATATATGATATTTCTCTATGCATATAATGATATCTTTTTGTCTGTGTGTCACATAAATGAGAAAGAGATGTGTGTGACTAAAAATCCTCAGCCATGAAGTGAGACAAAGGGCTATTTTAAGACTTTTTAAGTGGGGAATTTTATTGAGATAGTGGTTTGAAGGTGAATCCCAGAGATGAGTCACTTTGTCCGTAGCCAGTGAGGGAAATGTTTGAGAGGAAATAATATTATTAATGTTTTCTGCTTTATGGTCCAGCCCTCAACTGTACTCAATTCAGGTCAGCTCAGCTCAGTCGCTCAGTCATGTCCGACTCTTTGTTACCACATAAATCACAGCACGCCAGGCCTCCCTGTCCATCACCAACTCCCAGAGTCCACTCAAACCCATGTCCATCAAGTCGGTGATACCATCCAACCATCTCATCCTCTGTTGGCCCCTTCTCCTCCTGCCCCCAATCCCTCCCAGCATCAGAGTCTTTTCAAATAAGTCAGCTCTTCGGATCAGATGGCCAAAGTATTGGAGTTTCAGCTTCAACATCAGTCCTTCCAATGAACACCCAGGACTGATCTCCTTCAGAATGGACTGGTTGGATCTCTTTGCAGTCCAAGGGACTCGCGAGAGTCTTCTCCAACACCACAGTTCAAAAGCATCAATTCTTTGGCGCTCAGCTTTCTTCACAGTCCAACTCTCACATCCATACATGACCACTGGAAAAACCATAACCTTGACTAGATGGACCTTTGTCGACAAAGTAATGTCTCTGCTTTTTAATATGCTAGGTTGGTCATATTATTTTAATATTTTATATTTTAATATGTTGCTAAGTCGCTTCAGTTGTGTCTGACTCTGTGCGACCCCATAGATGGCAGCCCATCAGGCTCCCCCGTCCCTGGGATTCTCCAGGCAAGAATACTGGAGTGGGTTGCTATTTCCTTCTCCAATGCAAGAAAGTGAAAAGTGAGAGTGAAGTTGCTCAGTCATGTTCGACTCTTAGCGACCTCATGGACTACAGCCTACCAGGGTCCTCCATCCATGGGATTTTCCAGGCAAGAGTACTGGAGTGGGTTGCCATTGCCTTCTCTAATATTTTAATATAAAATATTTTATATTTTAATTATATTTTAATAGTCTAGGTTGATCATAACTTTCCTTCCAAGGAGTAAACATTTTTTAATTTCATGGCTGCAGTCACTATCTGCAGTGACTTTGGAGCCCAGAAAAATAAAGTCAGCCACTGTTTCCACTATTTCCCCATCTATTTGCCATGATGTGATGGACCGGATGCCATGATCTTCGTTTTCTGAATGTTGAGTTTTAAGCCAACTTTTTCACTCTCCTCTTTCACTTTCATCAAGAGGCTCTTTAGTTCCTCTTCACTTTCTGCCATAATGGTGGTGTCATCTGCATATCTGAGGTTATTGATATTTTTCCTGGCAATCTTGATTCCAGCTTGTGCTTCCTCCAGCCCAGCATTTCTCATGATGTACTCTGCATAGAAGTTAAATAAGCAGGGTGACAATATACAGCCTTGACGTACACCTTTTCCTATTTGGAACCAGTCTGTTGTTCCATGTCCAGTTCTAACTGTTGCTTCCTGACCTGCATACAGATTTCTCAAGAGGCAGGTCAGGTGGTCTGGTATTCCCATCTCTGAGAATTTTCCACAGTGTATTGTGATCCACACAGTCAAAGGCTTTTTACTTTGTAAATTGTAGCTTAGAAAAATGAACTTAGTTTACTTTCAGGAATTTTTGTATTTTTTCTACCTTGAACTTTAAATGGTTGATTGAGGAGGGTTTCAGGTGAAGTGTGCTTTGAGATATGAAAGTAAGATGTTATAATTTCAAGATTGCTTTAACATTGGCCCATGTACATAGGCATCATAGTTCCATTCTTTGTGAACTGTAAACAGTACAAATAAACACCCAGTGGTTTTAGAACCATTTGGCATCTCTGCTTTAGAATCTGGAGTGCCTTGCTGGTTCTGATCTTTTAACATATCAACTTGAAGCCGTTAGCTAGTCAATAAAATCTGTATCAGAATATAATTACAAATTTTTTAAATCCAACAAACGAACTAGGAAATTTAGAATGATAAATAATTAGAATTCATATTTTTGAAGTGTGTATGTTCAGTGTTCAATTTGTATAATTAAATATATCTCTGCTTAGTAAGTTCATTAGCCTAACAGTGGTTATCTCTGGGTATGGGATTGTGGAGGAATTCTAATTTCATCTCTCCATATTTTGGAAAATACTTAGCAATAAACTTTTGGCCTTTATCAAGAACAACCTGAACTTCCTATAACAAACCTCGTTTTAGCTGGATAAAGGCTGCTGCTGCTGCTGCTAAGTCGCTTCAGTCGTGTCCGACTCTGTGCGACCCCATAGACGGTAGCCCACCAGGCTCCCCCGTCCCTGGGATTCTCCAGGCAAGAACACTGGAGTGGGTTGCCATTTCCTTCTCCAATGCATGAAAGTGAAAAGTGAAAGTGAAATCGCTCAGTCGTGTCCGACTCTTAGCGACCCCATGGACTGCAGCCTACCAGGCTCCTCCGCCCATGGGATTTTCCAGGCAAGAGTACTGGAGTGGGGTGCCATTGCCTTCTCCGGATAAAGGCTAGTGAATGAAATAATTAATTGGCTAAGTATACCCTATTTGTTTCTACTGGGGCTTTCAGAAATGCAGCATTCATAGTACTGAAGGTGTAAGGAATGCTGAAGTTTTGAAAAGATTTTTCCATTCCTCATTTAAATATGCAGTCTGTTAGAGCCTTGCCATTTCCGTAGAGTGTAGGAAAAGATGCAGAAACTGGGCCACAGGGGAGCCTGATAGGAGCATCCTCTGGGTGGAGGCCAAGCCTTTGGTTCTGGATGAAATTTTTTTGTTGTTTTCCTACCCTCTTGGGTGGCTGTTTCAGGGATAATTTTTGTCCAGGTATATTTGCTTCAAGGCCAAATCTAAATATTCATGGGCTACACATTTTTCTGGAATGTTCTTCACCAGCTATACAGAGACTTTGGGGTGGGACAATACACATTTTTATTGTGCTCTAGGGCATTTTTCCCCTTTTATTTAAAGGGGAAGGAAAACCTAGATTCTTCTGTAAGACAATTCTTGTTTATTTTTCTCTGTGATGTTTAAACATTTTCCTTTGTATTTTTTAACCTGTAGCACGGCAGTGCTCTCATAGTACAATTGTCTTAAAAGTTAAAATACTCATTTTTTCCCACCTTTTTAGAATCCTTAAATTTTTGACAGTGTCTGCTAATTTATACAGTATGCATAGTTTTTTTCTGAACAATTTATGAAGAATATTACTTTCAAAAAATATAAATTAGCATAAAATTATCACAAAATAAAATTCTTTTAAATGTCGGGAACTTCCCTGGTGGTCCAGTGGTTAAGAATCTGCCTTGCAGTGTGACGGACATGGGTTCAGTCCATGATGGGGGAACTAATATCCCAGATGCCATGAAGCAGCTCAGCCCTTGTGCCACAACTTCGGAGCCCCGGTGCCACAACTAGAGAATCCCTGCACGGTAACAAAACGTGGTAACAGTCTTCGTGTTGCAGTGAAGATCCATGTGCCACAGCGAAGACCTTTGCTGCTGTTGTTCAGTCGCTCAGTCATGTCCGACTCTGCGACCCCATGGACTGCAGCAGGCTAGACTTCCCTGTCCTTCACCATCTCCTGGAACTTGCTCAAACTCATGTTTGTTGAGTCACTGATGCCATCCAACCGTCTCATCCTCTGTCATCCCCTTCTCTCTTGCCCTCAATCTTTCCCAGCATCAGGGTCTTTTCTAATGAGTTGGCTCTTTGTATCAGGTGGCCAAAGTATTGGAGTTTCAGCTTCAGCATCAGTCCTTCCAATGAATATTCAGGACTGATTTCCTTCAGGATTGACTGATTTAATTTCCTTGCTGTCCAGGGGACTCTCAAGAGTCTTCTCTAGCACCACAGTTCAAAAGCATCAATTCTTTGGTGCTTAGACTTCTTTATCGTCCAACTCTCACATGACTACTGGAAAAATCATAGTTTTGACTAGATGGACATTTGTTGGCAAAGTGATGTCTCTGCTTCCTAATATGCTGTCTAGGTTGGTCATAGCTTTTCTTCCAAGGAGTAAGCGTCTTTTAATTTCATGGCTGCAGTCACCATCTGTAGCAGTTTTGGAGCCCAAGAAATAAAGTCTGTCACTGTTTCCATTGTTTCCCCATCTATTTGCCATGAACTAATGGGACTGGATGCCATGAACTAATGGGACTGGATGCCGTGATCTTCACTTTTTGAAAGTTGAATTTTAAGGCAGCTTTTTCACTCTGCTGTTTCACTTTATCAAGAGGCTTTTTAGCTCCTCTTCACTTTCTGCCATAAGAGTAGTGACATCTGCATATCTGAGGTTATTGGTATTTCTCCTGGCAATCTTGATTCCAGTTTGTGCTTCATCCAGCCTGACATTTCTCATGATGTACTCTGCATATAAGTTAAATAAGCAGGGTGACAATATACAGTCTCACTGTACTCCTTTCCCAATTTGGAACCAGTCCATTGTTCCGTGTCTGGTTCTAACTGTTGCTTCTTGACCTGCATACACGTTTCTCAGCAGCAGGTCAGGTGGTCTGGTATTCCCATCTCTTTAAGAATTTTCCACAGTTTGTTGTGATCCGCACAGTCAAAGGCTTTAGTGTAGTCAGTGAAGCAGAAGTAGATGTTTTTCTGGAACTCTCTTGCTAAGACCTAATGCAGCGCAATAAATAAATATTTTTTAAATTTCAAAATAATATTTATTAGCAAAATAATAAATATTGTAGAGCATATGGAAAATAAACATAAACACAAAGAAGAAAATTGAAGTTACTGACTCCATTTGGTGACCCCAGAAACATGCAGTTGTCATTTTGATGTTTGTCTTTTAAACCCCTTTTCCCTCTGTACGTATTTGTTCATCTCATAAATGAGCGTCAATTCTCATACCTTAAGCTCAATGTGTGAAGTTTTCACAGTCTAAATCATCCCTTGATATTTATCACCCTTCCAGTTTGTACACAAAGCGTGACAGGACATAATATCTTATTATTACTGTTCATGTTTGAAACTGTGGCTTATGGATACTGTCGGTTTCCCCAAGTTGTTTTAGTGGTGAAGGTGTTAAGGAAAATGGCAAAGATTTAGAGAACCCCAAATGTGCTTATTATAGATACTTTCTTTAAAAATTGTTTTACAGTGGGAAAGTACCAGAAATTAAGTTCTCATTAGATAATGTGTGCTTTCTGTTTTGTTTTGAGAGGAATTCCCATCAGAGTTGCATGAATTCCCTTGAGTGAGATCCCTCTATGCTTCAGACAACATCTGATTTATTTCTGTCTTCAGATTTCAGAGTCTGAAACAGCTACCCTAAAGTGTCATGGATAGGATGGAGGTGATTATCATAATCTTGGTTTTAAATGTAATAAATTTTACGGGATTGGGTTTGGTGGTAACTGTTGAAAGCACACAGTAGGGCTCCGCTTTCCTAGGGTCTTTCTGTTGGCTGAACTGTTGAGAATTCTATCTTTGGATCCAGAATCTATTTATAGGAGAAAAGGCATTATTGCATACTTGATTTTGCAGACCCATTCCTTAAGTCGTGGGGCAGCCTATGGATGTGATGTGGATGACTCGCTGGCGCTTCTCTGTTGCCTTAATTCTAGTAGTTGGCCTCTTGAACTCCTGAAGAAGGTGGTAAAATGATTTCTTCATGTGTTTTGCAAAGAGTTGGACACGACTGAGCGACTGAACTGAACTGAACTGAGGGAATGAAGTGTGGGAAGAGGGGAGAAATGCCCTTTCATTAGAAGAGAAAGAAAGCCTTTGCCATCAATTTCTGTTCTCACTTGGGTTGGTTGGCCCCAAGGAAAAGTAGCAAATGACATTCTTCCCATGTTTATACACTAAGGCCAGTGGCAGCTCCTTGTGCAGTTTAGAGGGGAGATCTGAGCTGGGCCCAATGATGGATGGAGCAGGGCTGGGTAGATGAATGGACCAAGTTTGGGTGATGGAACTCAGATACATTGTGTGGACTTAACTCTCCCCAAATGAGGAATTCTTCAGAAACTCCCAATCTGATGGGAACCATTCTCTTTGACGGTAGCCAAATGCTTGATGGTTAATGTGCCTGGGCTGACTGAAGCGTGGAGCTGGGAGGGATCTCAGCTGACCTCCAGGCAGCTACAGACATTGAGTCTTGACATGAGGGGAGGCACTGAGCCAAGACGGTGCCCAGAGTCTGGCCCTGGTACCCCAGGTAGGGAGAGCAGGAGGCTGGAACATAGCGTTGTCTGGCCCTCTGACTGGGTGGGCACACCTGTTTTAGAAGGTGATGGTCAGCGGTATCAGTCGGTGACTTCTCTGAAAGGGGTCTGGTCCTTCTCACAGTGAGGCTGACAACTTTGCTGCCAGCTGTCCTTAAATACCCATCTTATCTCCTGGGGCGGAGTCCAGGAAGCACCCTGAACCTGGAGCAGAGACATTTGTGTGCCATTTGAGCAGAGGAGAAACCAGGGCACACTTTGTGGTTTATTCTCATTTTATTTAAGGTGGGTTTTGTGTGTGTGTGTGTGTGTGTGTGTGTGTGTGTGTGTGTTTTACGTCAGCATCCGCTGCTAAAAGAGTTCCTGAGTTTCCCTGATAATCAGGATGATTTCTCATTTTGAAAGGATTGTTTTGCTTTGAAAGTATGTGTTCCTCACATCAGCTTTCATCCTAGTTCTAAAAATCTCCTCTGATTCAGAAAGGATGAAAGTTTAATTAGAGAGCAGGCTAATTTATTGTCTTGTTCCTGAGGAAGACTGTTTCTTGTCTGTCAGTTGAGTTTAACATATATTTATATACATATATTTATAAGTATATATTTCCAGCTCTCAAGGATGATTTTGTTAGTATACATTTACATGAATATTTTAATCTAAATTATAGTATGTATTTCCTTTGGACTATACCCTTGTTGAAATGAACTTGTTCCCATGAAATAAATACATCTTTAGTGGGTCATGCTTGAGAACTGCTTCACAGTCTTCTCAGCTTTTGAAGTGAGTAGTTATTTCATGTAGAGTGTGTGTCGATCGCTGGCCTGTCACTGGAATGCCGTGCAGCTGTGCAGAGCATAAGGATCAAATGTGCTAATTAAATATTTTTTTTTTTTTTTAGCAAGAATGGAATGTAACAGCGTGTGGTTAACCATTCTAGTTTGTTTTTTGAAGAGGACTTTTTTTTTTTTGGCAAATATGAACAATCAGAGAGTACATTGACTTAGAGGATGTGATGCTATGTTAAATCATTCTTTTCATGGAGGTAATGGGACTCATTAAATACTGAGATTATCCTTTAAAATACACTCTGATTAATAATCTGCCTCAAAATGTGGCAGTGGCAGCATGCCTGGGATCTAACATCTGTAGTCAGGGTTTGAACTTGCTTTTGTCCTACTGTATCAATTCTCCTCCTTGGCTGGTGTGTACTCAGCCTTCCTCAGAGCACTGTCACACAGCATTTCCTCCCCGTTTGAATAATATTCTGATCCATCTTTTGGGAACCCATGTGAATTTAGCTGCATCCACGCAGATGGTGGTCTGATTTTTTTTTTTTTGTCAGACATTGTGCAAAGTGAACGGATGGGAATAAATGGCAGGTTGGTTGTGTAATGTGGCAGCATTTTACTTAGTGTGTCTTTAAAGATAAGTGGGGTGAGATTCCAGCAAAACTGTGCATAAAAAGTTGGAATGTGTTGGAGAACTGCCAAGATTGGGAGCAAGCTGTGTGACGAGCACTGATGCAGCTTTGTCCTGTCTTAAAATAGCCACCATTTAACAAAATATCTTGAAACTTGTCATTTCACTTGAGCAAGTAAGTGAAACAGAGGTGGTGGCTTTCATGGTTAGTTTAGCAAGGTTTATTTTTACTGATTTATCTTTTTGTTCCAGTAATCTTAAATCTTGTGACTATATGGAGGCAAATATTTCTGTGTAACATCAAATCTTGAGTGGTTTTCCCTGGACTAATGAGACCTCACGTGGAACGTCCTCTATCCCACCTATTCCACTCACTGCAAAATATGCAGTCTTTGTGGTTTGAATGAAAATCGGGACCCTGAAGTTAAAAAAAGCCTTCTATATTTTATATATCTGATAATCATTTTGATATGAATTGTTGATGGTTGGATGCTAAAACATTATAGAAGTAAAGCAAAAGGCCTTGGTTACTGTCCTGCAAATTTTATTTTTTCTTTGCTTCCTCACTTTTTGACTTTGTTCACTGGCCATTTGTCTGCAGTACTTGATTCTTATGTGTATTGATGTGCTTTGTAACTGTAGCCTTTCAATTTTTTTTTTTTTAATTGAAAGTCCTGTTTTTTTAAGTCAGCATGATAAAAACAAGGTGGGTGTGGGCAGAGATGTGCAGTCTTGCTGTGCATGTCGTTTGGTGCCTGATGGTGACATGAACAGCACATGTGGGGCAGCTGAGGGGGCTGGATGAAGGCAGGGGGCTGCCCGTGTGGATAATCTGAACAACCTATCAGTTTGGGTTCTATGAAGATGAAATTTTCTGAAATACAGTATTTGGATTACTGAGTGGAAATAAAAACGGAGGATTTAGATGTTAAATATAATATGAAACAGTGAATGAACTTTATCTTAAAGGGCTTATATACAAACCAAGTTCCTAGTAAGAATTTTCTAAAAGTTTGTATTAACGGATATCTTAATTATTCTCTAATTTAAAATCCATTAGACGTCTGGACTTAGAAGAACTAATTGCAATAATTTTATAGCTTTTTAGGGGACCATGCAAATGTCTTCGTTTCTTTTATGTTGCCATCCTCAGATTTATATTTTGAATTTTGCTTTGCCACTTTTAGTATCTTACGTATATTTCAGAGGGCTTCTCCTTGTATAGAGACATCATTTCTGGCTCTATGTAGGTGCCTCATACAGAGGCAGATACTTAATAATTCTTAGGCGTTTGGTTAGTAGAATTCATGTTACTTTTCTAGGTGTGTTTCAGAATCTTTGAAGAACATTTTGTTTTTTTACAACATGAAACATTTTGTAGAAATTGTGGAGATACTTCTCAGAAGTATTGATCTTTATCATTCTTAAATGACAAATGATTCTTTATGATTTCTAAATTTTTTAAATTATGTTTTTTCATTTCCCTTCTTTTACACATTCCGTGTCTTTTAGAACATGGTCTTGAATAGCCATACTGGTAAGTTGAGTTCAGAAGGTGTGAAATGTGAGCCAGAGCCAGCAGCCTTCCCTTTTTACTTATACCATAGTCTGATCAGCTTGTGAGACTCCATTTTAGGTTGTTTTCATTTCAAATCATTCCTTTAATATGGCACAAGAGTTCAGTCATTCCTTGTAAACAATGAAAAGCAAGCAAAAAGGAAAATATTTGAATATCCCTTTCTGGGTTATGGTCTAAATTAGAAAATTATTCGTTTCAATTTTATACATGCATATTGCATTTTATCTCTCTCTGTATGCCTTGTATTGTCAGAGCTTATAAGACTAGGAACAAATAAAGTTAGCATTTAAAGTATTCCAGACATAAAAATTTATAAGAATTTGCTTATGTATGTTGGGAGATGCACAGAACAGACCCATGGTTTTAATTGGTTCTTTGTGCCCTGTGAAGGCAGATGGAAACATTACAGACATCTGCTGTAGATGGCAGTGGGGTGGACAGGTGAGGACCACATGGAAGTTCATACCAGGGGTAGGTGGAGCAATGAGTTGGTTTATGAAATGCTAGCTGCCTTAGATGTTTCTACAGCTGTTGTCAGCTAGCTGAAAATAAATTGAACTTGTTGAAATGGGAAGAATTTGGCTATCTGAATAGGATTAGATAAAATACTGCTAAAAAATGTCTATTGTAACATTATTATATTAGAAAAAGTGATGATAACCCAAATGTCTGTCATTGGTAAATTAGAGGAAGGAATATTACAGAGACAGTACAATATAGTGGTTTAGAGTGCTCACCCAGAGGCTGCCTGGGTCTGGATCCCAACTCCACCATGGAGTCACTTTGTGACCTTGGGCAAGTCATTAACCATACTCTGTCTCAGTTTCCTCATCTGTAAGATGGGGTCAGTTGTAGTACAAACCTTGGAGAGTTACTGTGAGGATTAAATATGTTACTGTAAGTGAAGTAATAAGTAGCTATTAGTTTTTATTAGACTGACAAAAATACTATTATTGAAAACCTCCTAATAACATGGAAAAAAATTTTAAATAAAGGGAAAAAAGCAGAAGACAGGAGTATATAAATGATGTGATTTCAACTATATAGAAAAAGAAAAAAAGGAAAAGAGATGAGAAAAATGCAAATATTAATTATGAGAGGAGAGTGATAGGATGACTTGTGATTTTTGCTTTTGTGTCATTGCTTTTCTGTATATTCTGGTGTTCTACAGTGAGTACATCTACTTCTATAATTTGAAAAAATAAACTTGAGAAGTGCCTGTTACCCTTCGTAAGCAATTAGTGTGTTGATTATAAGAACATCCTGTTTATTCTTTAAAAGCTCAAAGTCTTTCATTTGGAACTTTGCCCCTTTTTGATTCTATAATACTTTCACATTCTTTCAAGGTGCATTAGAGTAATGATACTCCAAACTATTTTTTTTTAAGTTTCCTGATTTAGATATTTCTACTAATTCAGACTACCAGTATAACAAAAAGAATATCAACATCTATAGTTACATAAGTACCACTTATTAGTGGTATGATCTTAGGCAAATTAATAGAGTTTTGGTTTTCTCGTGTGAAATGGAGATGATGTGAAAAGTTACCTACCAACTGTCACAGAATCAAGATTAAAAGTAGCAGTTGGTACACTGTTTCTGAGTCTGGCGCAGTATGGGCACTGGTTGAGTGATGTTACTGCTCTCACTCCCACCTGTGCCAGCAAACTAAACTGCAGGCAAACTAAACTTGGCCACTTCAGTTTAGTCCATGCCATGGTATTTAGTTTTAGCTCACTGATCTTTTGTTATTGACTTAAGATTCTGTAGGCCAAAGTGGTGGAGAGGGCAATGGCACCCCATTCCAGTACTCTTGCCTGGAAAATCCCATGGACGGAGGAGCCTGGTGGGCTACAGTCCACGGGGTCTCGAAGAGTTGGGCACGACTGAGCGACTTCACTTTCACTTTTCACTTTCATGCATTGGAGAAGGAAATGGCAACCAACTCAAGTGTTCTTGCCTGGAAGATCCCAGGGACGGGGGAGCCTGGTGGGCTGCCGTCTATGGGGTTGCACAGAGTCAGACACAACTGAAGCGACTTAGCAGCAGCAGCAGCAGCAGACCAAAGTGGCCTTCTTAAAGATGCATTCTTGTTGTATCTATCTACCTTCCCATCCTTGAAATATTTCTATCTCTATATGTGTCTTGTCTCTTAAGTCAACTCATTGATTTAAGAAAATCCATCCCCCGCCTCCCCACAAAGGTATTAGGCAAGTTAACTGGTGCTGCAAGTAACAAACATCTCCAAAATTTCAGTGACACAGAGGTGCATTCTTCATTCATACTCTATGCCCATCATAGGATGGCAGGGGGCTCTCTCCCATTTTTTCTCCCTCAAGAACTCTGACTGATGGGTCCATGTGAGTTAGTAGCCAGAACTAGTCACATGACCTTGCCCGGGGGCAGGAGAGCAAGGCAAGTGTAATATGGGTACCCATGTGACCAGGAAGAGAAGAGATTGGGTATGTGTGGGCATTAAAAGTTTCTGACCAATCATAGATGATAGTGTAGGAAGTCTGATCTAATTTGGCATTCCTTATCAAGTTGTTTGAAGTATTAGTTTTGCAGTATGTTAATGTGTTATTTAAAAAGAGAATGCCAGGCGAAGCAGACTGTAATGGGTTTCTTTAGTAAAGAACTTCTCAGAGCCTTTATAAATAGGCATTGTAGAAAGAAGAATGATATATGTTTCCCAGACTTCTCTGACTTTGGAATTCTTTTTTATTTTTTTCATAGCTTCTCAGACCAGGGTTTCATAGGATATGCTTTGGGATGCTCTAGTCTAGTCTGTTCTCGTTCAAAGCAAAGCTATTAGAATCATGTTTTAATTATTACATATGCTGAGAGGAAGCTTTGTTTTTATCCTTTGCTAGAAGAGTTGATTGTTTGAAGAGTCTGGTTTCTGCTATGATGAATCAAATCACAGCCAGTGTTGTTTTAAAATTTTAGTCATTATTGATTACATGCCTGTGTTAAATCTGTAAGGTTTTGTTTTCATTTAGTTGCTTTTGTGTTATAAACTTACCATTGAAAAGAGAAAGGTAAATAAACCGCGACCACACATCTTCCTGGTGATAAAAGCCTAAATTGGTTTGAGCAGATGGCCTAAACATATATAATTGTTTATTGGTTTCTGCATTTTTCTTGATTCTCTCTGACTTTCCATTACAAGTTTTCTAGAAGTTTCAACACTACTGAAATGAGGGCTCTGATAAGAAGCAGAGAACAGGTTTTGTCAAGAGGTATTACTTATTTCTCTACCAGAAGGCTTTGGTTTAGTTTAAACATGATACTTGTTGCCAGGGATTTATGCCTGCATATGTAACAAATCTCAATATGCAAGTTTTCACTGAAATGTAAACTTCATGTGGTAAAACTTTGGGTGAGAAGGTGCTCCCCCTGTTTCATAACTATGCGTGAGGAGAACTTTATCATTACTAACTCCCCAGACCATTGAGCTTATGGGTTATTTTAAGTGATGAATTCAGTTTCTGTGAAAAATAATATGAAATCCAGGCTGAGAATTCAGTTTTTATTTTCTGTTGTTTTTTTCTCCTTTTGTGAGTGACAAGACGTGAAGGGCCATTGCTGTTACATGACAGAAAACACACTTTTAACTGTATCAGTTGAATCAGCAGCCCCTGCCCCACCCCTTTCCCACTGCTGTTACAATTAGGACCTGACCAGTGTATGTGCCTTTTGAAGGTGATTTGTGAGGATTTGAGGCAGAAGAAAAAAAAGCTTCTTTGGAGCCACAGTTCCTAGCTTTGTCCTTTTTGTTGATTTTACTGTCATTGTAGAAAAAGCATTCATGACCCGTCACAAAAATAAACATTGGAAACCATTTTTCACATGGCCTGGGGATGACCAGAGTCAAGCTTAATGTATCAGCGAGTACGACAGACACAGAACATAGTTGCTTACCAAAGGCTGCTCCTGGGCCAGCTCACAGGACTGTCGTCTCTTAAGGTCTTTAAGGTGTTTGACCCCCTCAGATGCTGGTGTTGGCTTTCTGCAAAGATAACTTTGGTCTAAGTCTGCTTTTAAGAGAGGAGTGTTGATTTCCTCACCTTTAGGAACTTGTGAAAAAAGGGAACGTGTTAGTCGTTCAGTCGTGTCTGACTCTTTGTGACCCCATGGACTGTAGCTCACCAGGCTCCTCTGTCCATGGAATTCTCCAGGTGAGAATGTGGGTAGATCCTCCTTCTCCAGGGGATCTTCCCAACCCAGAGATCAAACCCGGGTCTCCGAAATACAAGCAGATGCTTTACTGTCTGAGCCACCAGGTAATGCTGTGCTTCCGTGGACCATCCTTGTGGGCCAGCCAGCTGAGAAGCCAGATGTTAGGAGAGTTTGTGGTGGAGCAGAATTTTCACATTGAAGGTTGCCGTGGAGAAGGAAATGGCAACCCACTGCAATATTCTTGCCTGGAGAATCCCATGGACAGAGAGGCCTGGCGGGCTACATCCATGGGGTCGCAAGAGTCGGACACGACTGAGTGACTTCACTGCTACTGCTAGCTTACAGTGCACGGTCAGGAAGACTGAAGGGAACACAAAGAATCAGAAGTTTCAAATCAGGCTGGGCCCTGTGGGCCTTAGTCCATCCACTCCTTTGTATAAGGAGGAGGTAAGCTGGGAGAGGCCAGGGGGAGTCATACAACTTCAACTGTTAAGGGCTGAAATTACCACATTAGGTGGGTGACACTTTTTGTGAAGCATTTGCAACTATGTGGGAACACTCAGTCTGCTTGTGACCCTTTCCTTGTCCCGAGCCTTGAGAGGCATCTTACCTGTCCTTAATGGGACCATTGTCACACATTTCATGATGCAGGTATATGAGGGGAGCCTACAGGTTATTAAAGTCCCTGTTCGCTTTCTTCATGCTGTCAAACTAGCATTAATGTTTATTGGGAAGCATTTATTGGGAAAATCATGTTTTATCGAAGATTTTATTAGAAAAAAAATTTATTATTATTATTATTAGGGAAAGATGGGAAGTTCATTGTATATGGAACTAAAAACCAGCACAGGGCTTCCCCAATGTCTCAATGGTAAAGAATCTGCCTGCAGTGCAGGAGACTTGCAGGAGGTATGAGTTCCATCCCTGGGTCAGGAAGATCCCCTGGAGGAGGAAACGGCAACTCACTTCAGTATTTGTGCCTAAACAATCCCGTGGACAGAGGAGCCTGGTGGGCTACAGTCCATTCGATTGCAGAGGAGTCAGACATGCCTGAGCGACTAAACAAACAGTGTGCTCACCTTTATTTAGTAAAAATAGCCACAACCGTGCTCTGGCTGCCTGGACCCAGCTGAAGGAAGATGAAGGTCATTCCAAAATAGAAAAAGATCTAGTTAAATATTACTCTGATTAGTTAAGTAAGTTTAAAAATTTTCAGACCTTGTGATGTGGATATAGCTTAGCTGAGGAATTCTCTCTGCTCACAGATGATTTTTGCTGGGTATTATCAATGATTTAAAGGCAGATAAGGGACAGATGTGAAAAACATGACCCTCACCTCTCTCCTCCTTTACCCCATGCTGATTTGTAACCATGTAGGAATCCTAGGGTAAAATGGACAGAGGGGAAAAGGTTAATCCCATCTCATTTTGGAATCCTCTTCCTGGAAGTTAGGACTGGGTCCCTATGTTTCAGTGGCTGGTTTCTGCTTCTGGAGCTGCACTGCCTAGATGGAGCCCCGCCTTTGCTACTTACTCACTGTGGGGCTTTGGTAAGTGACCATGTCCCCATCATCCAAGCTGGGTAATTCACGGGCATTTTAATAACTGTACCAGCACAGCGGGCATAAACTGGGACTGTCTGAGGCAAGCTAGAAAATCTTGTCCCCCTAGTCTTATCAAATTACCTAATCTCTGTGTCTTGGTTTCTTCATCTTGTAAAGTGGACGTGATAACAGTACTCACTTCTTAGGGGATCAGAATTAAGTGCACGGACACATGTAAGGGGTTTGGAATGTTGTTTGGCACATCATAATTGTTCTATGGAGTTAGTTATTTTAAAAAATACTGTTTAGGGTGCCTAATTCACATAATAATCCCTTATATATTCAGTTTACTTTCTATTGTCTTCATGTGATTTCTCCATAGCAAGTTTTGCTTTTCATTTTATCTAATAAATAATAGCATTTACTAATGACTTCTTCCATTTAGGGTACCATCATACTTAATGACTTGTTATATCTGAGCCCTTTACCCCTGGCACTGTTTTATATAGTTAGCATCTGTGGTCCAGAGAAGCATAAAATTAGGACTCTTGTTTATCAGAAGGTGGTAATTAGTAGCTGCACTAGAGGGCACAGTTTTCACAGTTGACCTTGAGATATAGGAATGGTTGGGTGCTTGAGTCCCCAAACTAGACTTCTTCCTTGCCTCACTTAAATTGAATTTTCCCAACATACTGATATGTAGGGTTGCCAGATTTAGGAAAAACAAGCAAGACTACTTAAAGTTTAAATTTCAGATAAACAGCATATCATTTTTAGTGGAAGTATGTCTCATGGAATATATGTGGGGTGTACTTGTACTAAAGTTCATTGTTCATCTGAAATTCACCTTTAAGTTGACATCCTGCATTTATCTGGCAATTCAGTTATATAGTTGAAAAAGGTTTTTTATCCTGTAACCCACATTCAGATGTGTATACAAAAGTGTAATCCCATTCCTATTAGAAGTACTGTGTCAGCTTTTAAAACATCCATGTTTTTTATCCTCCATTGGAAAGGACAGTTGAGAAGTTGTTACTGAGTGGCTGCTGCTGGGTATCCACTAAGACCAACACACACACAAAAAAAAAAAAAACCACCAGACTTCAGTCTGGTTTGCCACAGCCTCAGGGATTACATTTGTTCCATGAGAACTTCTTGGCTGTGAGTGTGAGTGGACTCGGTCCAGCTCTTTCTCCTTGGAGAGGAGTCCATTTGTTAAGGTGACTGATTTTGGAGAGTTCTTAGTTTGAGATTGGACTACTTTGGTAATAATTTGGGAAAGGGGATTTAACTGATTTAACTTTGGATCATTTATATTTCACTTGTAGAGGCAACAGCTGTTAAGAGTGACCTTCAAATACTCTTCCCATTAAAATCACTTCTTCCGATTTTTTACTTTCCTGTAGTGTTTTCTAGAAAATGCTGGTGAAGTTTTTGCATCAGCCTTGGAACTCTGTTAGCATTCAACCTGAAGGGTCCTGCGTACCTTTGGGAAATGCTGATTGGAGGATTAGAGGTCATAGAAACCTGAGTGTCTTGTATTTTTTCTTTTTTGCACTCTGGATATGATGTCTCTGTTAAGCCAAGTTCAGAGAAAAAGCTTCACCTAGTTAATGATACACTGGGTGAAATTAGTAATGGCAAATGAAGGTTGCCACTGTCTGCTGGAGGACAGTGAGATAGAGTGAATGGGTTTTGGACCAATGCTGGCATCTTAATTGCTACCATTTAAAAAGTTTAACATACCCAATCAAAAAGCCCAGGTTTCAGATTATCTTTTGAAGAAAAATGCACAGTGGTGAGAGCTTACTCTGAGGCACAGATAGTGTGTGGGTGGGTTAGCCAAGGGGGGAAAAATCCAATTATAGAGCTGTTTGTTCAGAGTATCCGATTTTGAGGTGGATTTTATTGTTAACTGGTGGCTTTCCAGAAAATAAATTATTTATGTGTAAGGACTCATGCTAGCTAGGCTTTGAATGCTGATGATTATTTGGAACAACTCTTTCTTTCCTTTCGGAGCTGGTCTCCTTATCATTACCTTTGATGGCCTTTTGCCTTTGTACAGAATTTGCTTCTCAGGCTACAACAAGCCTGAGGTTTATCTGACTGTAGTAGAATTAATTTGCAGGATGGATTGAATATTCGACCTAATTGTTTAAATGGCTTAGTACTTGGAGGTGTCTGATTGGATGAAGATTGGCTCTTCATGGTAGGAATTTTCACCTTTTAGAGCAGTGATTCTCCATCTTGGCAGCACATTGGAAATCCACTTGAGATTTTAAGAATGCAGAAACCTGGGTCCACCCCTAAAGAATTTGGTTAAATTATCTGGGGTGCAGAATGGGCACTGTGGGATTTTTAAGGGTTCCCCAGGTGATCCTGGAGCTTCCCTGGTGGCTCAGACAGTAAAGAATCTACTTCCAATGCAGGAGACCCAGGTTCAGTCCCTGGGTTGGGAAGATCTCATGGACAGGGAAATGACTACCCACCCCAGTATTCTTGCCTGGAAAATTCCATGGACAGAGAAGCCTGGAGGGCTACAATCCATGAGGTCACAAAGAGTCAGATGTGACTGAGCACTTCACTTCTACTTCCAGGTGATTCTAACCAGTTTGCACATTATCCTTTGGTCTCCTCAGAGTTCTGGCTGTAATCTATGCTGTTTGGAAGGGAAGCTAGGAGCCTTAGTGTGGCTACTAATATTTAAGTTAATTAAGGAAAACTAAAGCCTCAGATCCTCAGTCACTTAGCCACGTTTCAAATGCTCAGTCGTCACATATGGCTGATAGCCACTGTAATGGATTTGCAGATACAGAATATTTGCAGCATGGTGGAAAGTTCTGGTAGACTGCCTGCATTTAGGCTGTCACAGGATGTCAACAGAACTGGGGTGGGGGTGGGGAAGCTGTGAACATTTGAGAAGACTGACACAGGAAGGACAGGCTTGGAATAGAGTTAATCCAGCAGGACTTGCCAGTACCAAATTGCCACATACATTTTTAGCAGCCTTTTTGTCAATGGTCTTTTGGCACCAGAAGCCCTGCCACAGTTGGTGCGATGTATTAGGTATCGCATCTTGCTGAAAGGTCCGGTTTAGAGCAGGCGTCGGACACGACTGAGCGACTTCACTTTCACTTCTCACTTTCATGCATTGGAGAAGGAAATGGCAACCCACTCCAGTGTTCTTCCCTGGAGAATCCCAGGGACGGGGGAGCCTGGTGGGCTGCCGTCTATGGGGTCGCAGAGAGTCGGACACGACTGAAGCGACTTAGCAGCAGCAGCAGCCTGAAGGGGTGTGGTAAGCTCCGAGGGCAGGAAGATGTGAGCCCTGGGGAGTACAGGGCCAGGGAGGGGAGAAGTAAGTTTTATTCTCCCAGAGCTAAGGAAAGGCCCTTTTAGGTACCAAAGCCTGATATGGGGTAAAACTGGGTAGAGTAGCTTCTGTCCCTTCTGTTCAAAAGACATCTGCCTCAGTCACTTGCCTCTCCTGGCTCATCTCTAGTGTATGGGAGAGAAGGGTGGTACTGGCACTTATTTCCAGAGAAATAAAGTTCCACGTGGGCCCCTGTGTTCTTGGAGCATTGAAGAGATAGGGCTTGAGAGGATGGGGACGAATGAAATCACATTTATTCGACATCTCACCTAGACAGCCAAGTCGGGTAGGGTCTGGCAAAAAGGAGGGATAGAGGAATAGAGGCGGATGCTAAAGGCTTGGATTTTCCAAACCATTCTCCCTTTGGGCAGGTCCTCTGTAGGCGTGGGAAACGCGCCAGGTGGAGAGGCTGTCATGAGGCTGGCGCTCTCGTCTGCACCCTCCAGCCTGAGCCCTCCCTCTCATGTTTCTCTGGACATTAGCACCTCCCCAGGAACAGATTTCTGTTGGTTTCTGTGAGCCCACTGAAAAGAAAATGCCAAGTATTCACGGGCACAGGGCGAGCGCGGGAAGAGCTCTGATAACGGGAAGAGCTCTGATAACACATGAATCAAAAGAATGCAAGTGGTTCCCGGGTGTGTGTGTGTCCCAGCAGCTCAACAGGGTCTCTGAGTCACTTGAGTTTTTCCTGTGTTATTTGTCATTGTCGGCTGTTAAATCAGGGTGAAGTGTCAATGCCTGTCACAGGCCTCATTTCCTCACTTTGGGACACTTGCCAGGTAAGTGTTCTTGACATGGTTGCATCTAAACATCTGTATTACCAAATTATAACCACACAGCACTGCCTGCTTGTCCCAGTGGAGTAAGTGGTCAGGACATCCCCCCTCCCATTACTTCCACTCTGTTCTTTGGAGGAGGGGTTAATATTTTATTATTTTTAATTTTTAGGATTTTTATTGAATTATAGCTGATTTACAGTGTTAGTTTCTGGTGTACAGTGCAGTGATTCAGTTTTATATATACATACACACATACATATATTCTTTTTCAGATTCTTTTCCCATATACGTTATTATAAAATACTGAGTATAGTTCCCTGTGCTGTGCAATAGGTCCTTGCTGGTTATCTGATTTATCTACAGTAATGTTTATCTGTGGGCTTCCCTCATAGCTCAGTGGTAAATAATCCGGCTGCCAGTGCTGGAGATGGGGGTTCGATCCCTGGGTTAGGAAGAGCCCCTGGAGAAGGAAATGGCAACCCACTCCAGTATTCTTGCCTCGAAATCCCATGGACAGAGGAACCTGGCAGCCTATTTTCCTTGGGGTCACAAAAGTTGGACATGACTTAGCAACTCAACAACAACAACAACAACGTGTATGTGTTAATCCCAGACTCCTAAATTATCCCGACCCCCTGCCCCCCCCTTGCCCCTGTGGTAACCATAATTTTGCTTTCTATATCTGTGGCTTTTTTTCTGTTTTGTAAGTAAGTTCATTTGTATCGTATTTTAGATTCCACATAAAGGTGATATCATATGATATTTGTCTTTCTCTGACTTATTTCATTTAGTAGGATAATCTCTAGGTCCATGCATGTTGCTGCAGATGGCATCGTTTCCTTCTTTTTATGGCTAAGTAATATTCCATTGTATATAGGTACCGAAACTTCTTTACCCATTCCTCTGTTGATTGGTTGTTTCCATGTCTTGGCTTCTGTAACTGGTGCTACAGTGAAAATGGGGTTCATGTGTCTACTCTGCCTTTTACTGTTGGAAAAGAGGTATGTTTTCTTTTTGTCCCATTGTCAGTAGTTTATATACACTTTGTTAATGCTCATCTTTTATTTTGAATTACATCCAACACCTACTTTGCCTGATTTTCTGTATTCTCTTTTCTTAAGCTCAGAGAGCTAGGAAGGAAATGTTAACTTTTTTAAAAAGCAGGAAAATGGTAGATTAGAAAGACCAAAAATAAATGCTAAGAAGATTAATAGAAAAGCAAGCATTGATTCATCAATATCTTATGTAGTAGGAAGCCATCCTGGTAACTCATGGAGTGCAGCTGGTCCTCTTTTGCTTGTGGATTTCAGAGGTCTTTATAGAATTGAGTTTTAAAGGGGGCAAGTGAAAACTTACCCCCAAACTATTGAAAATTTGTGTTCTGTAATACTGTAACCTTTCAGTTTTTAGTGTACTAAGTACACTGAGAAATCTTCTGGAAATAAATAGACCTGGATTCTTGACAGTGAGGTTAGGTTAAGTTGCAATTAAAAAGATGAGGTGGTACCTTAGAGATCCTCTTGTTGGTGATTTCCAGACATGTACATCAGAATCACCTGAGAAACTTTAAAAAAAAAATCACAGGTTCTGACCACATCCCTGGTGAATGGAATTTATAGACAAGGGCCCAGAAGTCTGTATTTAAAATCCTAGGTGATTTTGGTGAGTTGCCAAGTTTGAGAGACGGAGGACTAGGGAGGTGGACTGATTTCCCTGTTGTTAATGGCAGCCAGAAGGAGGACAAGACCAGGGACCTTCCTAAGTCTCCCCCACCACCCCCAAGAATCAGTGATTATCCAGTTTGACCTATAGATGTGATGTCTACCTCACTCTGTAGTCTTCTTTCTGAAATGACTTCATTTTATTTTTTAATTTTGGCTGTCTTGAATTCTGCTCCCGTTTCATTCCCGAGTCCTATTTTTTTTTTCCTCTTCATTTTAAAAGGTGACATGTTATAGGTCCTGTGTGGTCACACAGCTGATGTGAGCTTTAAGGGTGATCTCTGGAATCCCTTTTCTCAGATTTCAGTGTCATTCGTTGTCTCATCCTAGTGGCAGTGAGACACTTTGGGATTTACCATTTCTTCTCACCATTAAAAAAAAAAGTCCTATCTCCTGATATATTTTTGGCTGCAAAAATAACTCCAGATGGTATGTTTTGTATAGGGAAAAAAACAACAGAATTTTCACACTTTCTCCATGAATTATTTTCCAGCTTTCAATTTTGATGAAGTTATTAATCTTACAAAGGACTCATTCTGTAGAGAGACTAAGCACAGAACAAATGCACTTGTATACAGCATTTAATTTTACTGGCAAAAATTAAGAGAATTGTTACTCTTGCATCTTTAATCATTTGTTACTCTTTTACAACTTTAACACCAGATGTTAAAATAACAGTCCAATTTTCTAGAGATAGAAAATTAACAAAAAATTTTAATCTTTGTATTTGTCATTGAGAAGTGAGTGCCAAAAATGGGATCAAATAAAATGATGTAATTGAAAGCACCTTGAAAAATACATGGCAATATACAGCTGTAAGATAATATTTTTTTAACTTTACATTTATCTTTTTTTTAGTTGAAGGGTAATTGCTTTCCAAAATTCTGTTCGATTTCTGCCAAATATCAATATGAATCAGCCATAGGTATATGTGTATATATATGTGTGTGTGTGTGTGTGTGTGTGTGTGTGTGTGTGTATATGTCTCCTCCCTCTTGAACCTCCCTTCCATTTCCCCAAGGTACTGATTTTTAAAAATCACAATCCTGATTTGATAGCTGATATTTTTCAGATGATTAAGAGCTTTTACAAAGAGCATGCATACAGAAATCCCTAATTGGGACTTTTTTGCAAAATAGTATGTGGGTTATTTATAGATAATCTTCTTTGAAATGATCTTTTCACTGGGGTCTTTAATTAGTTGGATTTTTCTGGATCAAGGAGAGGACCTGTGATTATTCTTCAAGCCTAAAATATTTTTATTCCTAGCTGTGTGTTTCCATAGGAATATGAGAGCACCTCAGTGTTCCTCATTCAAGATAATCTCTCAGGGCCACCCCAAATCTGTTTAATTTTGCTGGATTGATGATGCAGAGAATAGAAAACAACTCTTTGGAGATTTTATAAACAGATCTTTTTAATTCTGAAAGTATTTAAGAGGTCTCCTTTGGTAATGCTTTAATTCAGGTAGGGGTCACCAGAAAGGGAAAATAGGACATTTGAACAGTCTTCCACATTGAAATGGTGATAAGAGCATTCTTTCAAAAGGCAGTTTCTCCAGAAATTTTGGATTGAGAATGAGCCCTTTAAGATAACTGGATACTTCGATGAACTGATAATGTTTGAGTTTCCTCTGAGTAGCAGAGGTGTTTTATGGGACTTAGTAGGGCCGCTGCCTCACTGTCACTGATGGACGTGGAGCTTCAATCAGGAGGTTGAGTGCTTCCCTGTACAGACTGTGGGCACCTGGGCACAGAAACAAGACAGTTCTGCCCTTATGGGGCGAGTGCTCAGGGAGGAGACGGAACCAGTAACAAGTCTTTGTCATGATTGGTGTAAACTGCAGGACAGAACTGCTGTATCTTGGGCAGGTAGGTGACGGATAGGGTAGGGACACCTTTCCAAAGAAGGATGATGCCTGAGGTGACTCTTGAAGAATGAATGGTGTTAGCTGGAAAAATAAGGGTGTGGGAGATCCCAAACAGAGGAGGATCTCCCCGCATAAAACGAGGGAGAAAGAAGATAGTGTGCTTTGGGCAAAGGGCTCTGTTACAGCCAGAACAAAGGGAATATGTTGAGGATGAAGGGAAGTGAAGCAAGACATAAGGTCATGTACACCTTGAAAGGAAGTTTTACCCAAAAGACGAAAGGGGGAGGGTGTTGAAAGATTTTAGGCAAGTTTGTGTGTTTTTCAAAGCTCACTTGAGCTCCAGTATGGAAGAGGATGAATTTTAGTGGGCATAATGGCAGAGTAAGCAATAATTAAGTCAAGAAATGCTCTAACCAAAGTCAAGGTTATAGTTCATAATTTTGGGGGGAGCCAGAGAAATTGCTAATAATAAACCTGACTGACAAGAAATACTGTATCCCAGGGCATCATGGTCCATTACTGTGAGGGTGTCGGGATAAGCTGCTTCAGTCATGTCCGACTGTTTGTGACTCTATGGACTGTAGCCTGCCAGGCTCCTCTGTCCATGGGATTCTCCAGGCAAGAATACTGGAGTGGGTTGCCATTTCCATTTTGACCTTTTCTCCCACATAGTCTTATATTGTGAAGAGTCTCCAGATCCATATTCAAAAGTTGAAGATCTTTCCTACATGATTAATAAGACTCAAGAATTTTCAAATGTGTTCTTTTTTGATTACTGTAGAGTGAGGTAGAAAAAAAATTTTCATTACCTACTAGATATTAAGACTTTAGCTATTGTAGTAGTCAATGTTCTTGGTGAAGAACTGGTCAGGAATTTTTAGTCATATTATGTTAGAATGATTTTTTTGGAGTAACATATTCCTGAAGAGTTGTACGTGCAGTAAAATTTTGAACATTATGTTTTAAGTGCCCTCTGAACATGCAGCATTTAAATTAATCTTTTGAAACTTCTGTGATTTAAAGAATCACTTTTATGTAATTTGCTTCCTATTTTTCTCTTGTCTAAATCCAGATTTTCCAATTAGCCTTTGTTTATAGGCCCTTGAAGAAATTGACATTCGGCATCACTGGGGAACTTAGGTATTTCTTTAGATGTTTCCAGAGAAATAACATGGTACTATAAGAACTTAAAAAAACTGGTAAAATATTAGTTTTGTGGGTATATTGTAATTAAAAATAGCTTCTGATTATGATAGCAATAGAGTTCTATAATCCTTTATAACAGTTTAGTATACTTCTTCTTGGTCTTGCTTATTTGAACTTCATGCACACTTATGTCCTTATTTAACACTTTTTAAATTGTATTCATTTTGTTACATTATGTGTTGTATCCATGTTAAAAATGTTTTCTGAAAATTTTTTCTGTGTGACTGTAAGATCCCTTATTGGGGATTTAAGTGGTCTTCAAATTTTTTTGCCCCTATAAAAAGTACAATGATGTGAGCATCATTGCACTCAAATTTTTATCCAAATTCACCTTTTCCCATAGATGCCTAAGACAGGAATTGCTGAAACTAAGGAGTTTCATTTAACACCTGTTTCTAAAGCTGTGTGTTCCAGTAATCTCCTTGCAGGTATCTTACTGCCCCTGTGTTGACTGACTGACTTGTGTGGCAGATGCCTTCAAACTTAAGCGGGCTGGTAACATTTATATGGGATTTGGGTTTTGTTCCTTAAAGGTTTGCTTCTGGAGAAGTGAAGTGAAGTTGCTCAGTCGTGTCCGACTCTATGCGACCCTGTGGGCTATAGACCATCAGGCTCCTCCATCCATGGGATTCGCCAGGCAAGAATACTGGAGTGGGTTGCCATTTCCTTCTCCAGGGGAACTTCCTGACCCAGGAATTGAACCCAGGTGTCCCGCATTGCAGGCAGACGCTGTAACCTCTGAGCCACCAGGGAAGCCCAATGTAAATCAGTGGTTTTCATGCTGAGGACACATGGACAAGTGTCTTATGTCTCAACAAAGATACTCCTAGCCTCCAATAGAAATGTAATTGAATTTCTACTGGGTGGGTTTCCTTTCTTTTCATGTGGAATAAGAATGAGATTTATTGGCTTGTATCAACTAGAGCAGCAGAGTTAATAGAAATAATAAAAGCTGTCAGACTCTGTTTACCTCTATTACGCTTTTATACACAGATACTTTTAAAACTGTTTAGAAAATTATTGTTCAGTTTAATACATCTTCAGAATATTGAATACAATATTTACCAGAAAATCCAATCCTTTGAAGTTTAGATAGGGCCAAAGAGCAATTTTCTTATAATTTTCTTTAGGCTCCTTATTAATTTTATATTCTATAAACCATATGCTTATATGTGTTCTGAATTTAAATGGGTCTAAATCAAATGCCTTATGATTATACAGTGGAAGTGAGAAATAGATTTAAGGGATTAGATCTGATAGAGTGCCTGATGAACTATGGAAGAGGTTCATGACATTGTACAGGAGACAGGGATCAAGACCATCCCCATGGAAAAGAAATGCAAAAAAGCAAAATGGCTGTCTGAAGAGGCCTTACAAATAGCTGTGAAAAGAGGAGAAGTGAAAAGCAAAGGAGAAAAGGAAAGATATAACCATTTGAATGCAGAGTTCCAAAGAATAGCAAGAAGAGATAAGAAAGCCTTCCTCAGTGATCAATGCAAAGAAATAGAGGAAAACACCAGAATGGGAAAGACTAGAGATCTCTTCAAGAAAATTAGAGATACCAAGGGAACATTTCATGCAAAGATGGGCTCGATGAAGAACAGAAATGGTCTGGACCTAACAGAAGCAGAAGATATTAAGAAGAGGTGGCAAGAATACACAGAAGAACTGTACAAAAAAGATCTTCACGACCCAGATAATCATGATGATGTGATGACTAATCTAGAGCCAGACATCTTGGAATGTGAAGTCAAGTGGGCCTTAGAAAGCATCACTATGAACAAAGCTAGTGGAGGTGATGGAATTCCAGTTGAGCTCTTTCAAATCCTGAAAGATGTTGTTGTGAAAGTGCTGCACTCAATGTGCCAACAAATTTGGAAAACTCAGCAGTGGCCACAGGACTGGAAAAGGTCAGTTTTCATTCCAGTTCCAAAGAAAGGCAATGCCAAAGAATGCTCAAACTACCACACAATTGCACTCATCTCACACACTAGGAAATTAATGCTCAAAATTCTCCAAGCCAGGTTTCAGCAATACATGAACTGTGAACTTCCAGATGTTCAAGCTGATTTTACAAAAGGCAGAGGAACCAGAGATCAAATTACCAACATCTGCTGGATCATCAGAAAAGAAAAAAGAGTTCCAGAAAACATCCATTTCTGCTTTATTGACTATGCCAAAGCCTTTGACTGTGTGGATCATAATAAACTAGGAAAATTCTGAAAGAGATGGGAATATCAGACCACTTGACCTACCTCTTGAGAAACCTATATGCAGGTCAGGAAGCAACAGTTAGAACTGCACATGGAACAACAGACTAGTTCCAAATAAGAAAAGGAGTACATCAAGGCTGTATATTGTCACCCTGCTTATTCAACTTATATGCAGAGTACATCATGAGAAATGCTGGACTGGAAGAAGCACAAGCTGGAATCAAGACTGCCGGGAGAAATATCAATAACCTCAGATATGCAGATGATACCACCCTTATGGCAGAAAGTGAAGAAGACCTAAAGAGCCTCTTGATGAAAGTGAAAGAGGAGAGTGAAAAGTTGGCTTAAAGCTCAGCATTCAGAAAACTAAGATCATGGCATCCAGTCGTATCACTTCATGGGAAATAGATGGGGAAACAGTGGAAACAGTGGCTGACTTTATCTTTGGGGGCTCCAAAATCACTGTAGATGGTGACTGCAGCCATGAAATTAAAAGATGCTTACTCCTTGGAAGGAAAGTTATGACCAACCTAGACAGTATATTAAAAAGCAGAGACATTACTTTGCCAACAAAGGTCCATCTAGTCAAGGCTTTTGTTTTTCCTGTGGTCATGTATGGATGTGAGAGTTGGACTGTAAAGAAAGCTGAGCACCAAAGAATTGATGCTTTTGAACTGTGGTGTTGGAGAAGACTCTTGAGAGTCCATTGGACTGCAAGGGGATCCAACCAGTCCATCCTAAAGGAGATTAGTCCTGGGTGTTCATTGGAAGGACTGATGTTGAAGCTGAAACTTCAATACTTTGGCCACCTGATGTGAAGAGCTGACTCTTTTGAAAAGACCCTGATGCTGGGAAAGATTGAGGGCAGGAGGAGAAGGGGACAACAGAGGATGAGATGGCTGGATGGCATCACCGACTCAATGGACACGAGTTTGGGTGAACTCTGGGAGTTGGTGATGGACAGGGACGCCTGGCATGCTGGAATTCATGGGGTCGCAAGGAGTTGGACATGACTGAGTGACTGAACTGAACTGAAATTGGAGAGAGTCCCAGCCTAAGTGCCAAGATAGGATATTTCTATGTAGAATTGCTATCTTTTTTCAGCTTATGTTGTACTTACTGCTGAATAGGCCTTTGCACAGAAGGACTTTAAATCTCCCAACTCATTTTGGGTGCCGATAGAGTGGCTGTCAAAGGCACAGAAAGTTACTATACCTCCCCCAAAGTCACATGAGTGGGTTACTGTCTTTTCTTGGAACACATACAAAGAAGGATCCTTCTTCAAGACTGATATAGTCACCACGTCATGCTCTTTCTCACAACACCGCTGTAGAGACTTCCAGTGAGAGAAGCAATTAAATGGTGCCGTCCAAGTCCTGAAAAGAACAAGGCTCAATGTAGGGGAATTGGGCAGTGGACAGAACGCAGATTTTTATGTAACTGTAATTAATTATAGGCATGACTCATTTGCATGGTAAAAAAGCTTCATATGTGAAGATTGAATTTTAAAGGTCACAGAGAATGTTCACACTGTAAAATGACTCATCTCTTATAAAAGGATTTATTATCTTTTTTTAAAAAGGATATTCCCCTCTGCATCTGCTCATTGATTACTGCTTTTTAAAAAAAATTTTATTAGAATGTCCTGTCATGCAGTTTCTTAAAAAAAAAAAAAAAAGATCATTTGACCTATAATATGACCCAAGGATTCCTAGGCATTTATGCAAGAGAAATGAAAGCACATTTCCACATAGTAACTTGTACACAGATGTTCATAGCAGCCTCATTTGTGATAGCCCTAAATGGAAACAGCTCAGTTATCCATCACAGGTAAACAGATCCGTAAGCTGAGTTATATCCATATAGTTGAATACTACTCAGCAATAACAAAAGAATCAGTTATTGATGTATGCAGCACATGAGTGAACCTCAGAATAATTGTGCTGAGTGAAGAGGCCAGACAGAAAAAGAGTTCGTACTAAATAATTCTATGTATATAGAAGATACAGACTATAATCTGTGGGGACAGAAAGCAGATCGGTGGGTATCTGGGGGTGAGGGATTGGGGGGGTTAGGTGGAAGTGAGCCAGGAGGAGCAAAACATAGAAGGGAACAGAGAGCCTTTCTGGAGTGATGGATATGCTCATTTTCCTCATGGTGGTGATGGTTTCATGGGTTGGTATATTTATGTCAGAACTTATCAACTCATGTAGTTTATATATGTGCAGTTTATTATAGCTATTAATTGTCAACTCTCCCTCAAGGAGTTCTGTCTCCACCTGTCTACTGACTCTCCCACTCTGCTGTATCCCTCCCAGCTCACTCACAGTCAAGAAGGTGGGCAGGAATGAGCCTATGATTGTGGTTCAGTGTTCAAAATGCTGTGTACAGGGATTACTATGAAGGCCCCCTGTGGGAGGGGAACTTGAGCTGAGTGTGAGTGAGGGGTGTCTCAGTGGGCATGCAGAGTCTGGGAACCGCGAGAGGGTTGAGCTGCCAAGAATTGAGGGTGTGCAGGCTTGTGGCAGGGGGAAAGCAGGGGCCTTGTGTGCTTATCATATAGTTCGAAGCTTTGTTTTGAAAGCCTCGGGGCATCATTGCTGGGTGGTAAACAGGGGAAGACAAAATCAGTTCGGGCCTTTTCCTGTGTCTAGGAGGATGGGGAGGTGGGAATTGCCATCTTGGAGTTCAAGGAGCCCTTATGAGATTCCACTCTCTAGTCTGTCCAAAGAATGTTCCTGCCAGAGAGGATCTTATTATCCAAGAGGGGCTGCCCTGCCAGACAGCTCTGCACTGTCCAAGAAACTGGACACCACATTGGAATCCCACCTGTAGAAATACTTAACATTTCTCATTTCAAAAAATGCAATGTTCTTTGGAGAAACTAAGGAGAACATGATTTTCTTCCAAAAATAAAATTTAAATTGCCTTTTATACCATCACCCAGTGCTAAGAACTACTTTTAACATTCTGGTATGTATATTACTCCTGATAAATGTATGTTTTCAAACAGAAATAGAATCATCACCTGCTTATTTTGTTACCTGGTATTTCATCTGAGCATTGTTCCATGTTTTACACCTAAATATAAAATATTGTTTTTATTGATGCATGAGAGTCTACATATTACATACATCATGATTTATTTAACCAAACTTTGTTTTGGAATATTTTTTGTTATAAGATTTCATTATAAAGTTTTTAAAATTCTGGAAAATGCAGAATTTTATTAAAATTAAATCTAAGAATGTACAATTGATTAAAATTTTATTCAGATGTATTTTTTATTTATATTACAGAAAAATAGCCTTGATCTAGTGGATATTATAAATAAATGAAGGAGAGGGAGGTCCACTGGTACAATTATGTGTGGATACATACAGTGATTCTTTGTTATCCAGTGATAATTATTTCATCTGTGCTGTTCAGAAAAAGTAACCACCAATGTGAACTCTATTGTTTCAAAGAAAGATTTCTTCCTTATCAGAAATAAGTTAAAAAGTATAAATAGTTATTTTTAATGTTCCATGAATTGTTTTAAGCTTTTTATATGCATTAACTCAATTCTCTAAACAGTTCTATGAGATAGAGAATTATTATCATATAATATTATTATATAATAAGTAATATTATTGTTAATATTATAATAATTATTATAAATTATTATTCCTGTTTTACAGATAAACTGAAGCATAGAGAAGTTAGTAATTTTCCCAAAGAAGTGATCAGTTTAGATAATGAAAACATTCAAGGTCACATCATTAGTAAGCAAAGACATGCAACTGAATCTCCTTATTTCTTACCTTAACTTACTTGATGTGATCAGGGTGAAAGGAAAACAGGTCCTCTCCTGCAGTGCTGGTGGGAGAACCCATTTTTCCAGGGTAGTAGGTTTCTCATCTAGAAACTGACCCTAACAAAATAATGGACACAGTAAACAGTGATATTACCACATTCATGAAAATATTTTTGAGAATAGTGAACAAAACTTCCCTGGTGGCTTAGAGGGTAAAGCATCTGCCTGCAGTGTGGGAGACCCAGGTTCAATTCCTGGGTTGGGAAGATCCCCTGGAGAAGGAAATGGCACCCCACTCCAGTACTTTTGCCTGGAAAATCCCATGGTTGGAGGATCCTGGTAGGCCTACAGTCCATGGGGTTGCAAAGAGTCAGACACGACTGAATGAGTTCACTTAGTAGGAACTTGGTTAAATAAAGTTATGGTACATCCATACTGTACAATAGTACTCAGCAGCAATCACAAATGATGATGTGAGCACATAGTCTGTGGAGATAGTTGTTTCTCATCTCTCGGTATCTGGGGCCATTGGTCCCAGGAACACTCTCCCACTCCATACAAAATTCTGCAGTTGCTCAGGTCCCTTATATAAAGTGGCATAGTAGAGGCGGCCCTCTATGGATGAACTCATGGATGCAGAGGGCCATCTGTAAATGGGGACAGACATATGGCATGAAACATGAAGATCTGATGTCCAGCCACAAATTGAACTCCTTGTTGTCGGTATTTGACACCATCACCCCAACCCTGATCCAGGAGGCCAGCATACCTGGCTCCCTCCTCTGTTTACTGCCAGAGAAACTTGTCATCTATTGACCCGTATGATGCATGGGTGTCAAGGAAACCCTGGAGTTTCTGTGGGGACCTTCTGGAGTTCTCTGAAAGTAATCATCATTAAAAAAAAAAAAAAAGCCTAGTTTAGAAAAGAGAGAGAAGAAACGAGAAGGTAATATTTTGTTATAGATCTTTTATTGGCTTCATTTAACAAGCAGAGACAGAATTTTACAACTGGGACAGCCACAGCAGGACTATGAATTCATTCTGGTTTTTTTTTTTTTTTTTCAGTCTTCCTACTTTTATTATTCTTCCCTTGATACTCACTCCACCCAAAGAGTTTTCCTCTTTACTTCTTTATTTTCCTGGCCCTTAGTTCTGGGACTTGACTCTTTTTCTACCAAAGTTTACCCGCCCTGTGTCTCATTTCCCCTTGAGTCTTTTTGGGTTTGGATGTTATGTTGAACAATGATGTGATGTGTTACCCTTCTTAGGTAATTAAACTTTCACAACTGCTATTTTGGGAGTTGTAGCTATTTTGAGAATTGCAGAAATCGTAACACCCCCTCCATCCCACCTCTCAATGGCAGCCCACTCTGAATCCTCCTCTGAGACAGAATTGAAAGCTGCCTTGATACCAAAAGCTTTTGTTTCCATGTTACAGAAAGAATCATATGCGATGTGCCTTTTATGTTTTGTTTTTTTTAATGTCCACGAATATTTGGGGAGCTGAATTTTGGGAAAGGCTACCCTCTGGCTGAACTCTGCTTACAAAATCTGTAAAACAGAATTTCTGCCCTTCACAGCAGGACAGGTGCAAGTGTGCACCGGTGACCTAACAGCCAGAGACCATTTCTGCATACATCCTGCCGGGAGAAGAATAGAGCGTAACAAAGGAAAAAACAAGCCCAGCTTTCTTGTTGAGGACATCTATCTAGAGTCAAGCTGCTGTTGGCTTGTTTTTACATACTTTTGCTTGAAGAATGGGTGTTAAAGAACCCTACTTGGAAAGCCCCTTCCGTGTTCCATTTTGCTGCACTGGGGGCTCAGCACAGAGGTGGGAGTGCAAGGTCTGGAGCCACAGCCAGGTGGAGAGGCTGCAGTGGGGCATCCCTGAGAGTGGAGACCACGCTTCCAGTGCGGCTTTCTGTTGTAGGGGAGTGTTCCCCCAGGCATGGTTCAGTACCGTCGCCCTGAGCTGTATGTGGTTCCTGAGTGCACATAGCTAGTACATTGAGGGGTTGAATTTTGATTTTCATTCAGTTTTAATTTATTTAAAATTAAATAGCCTCATGTGATTCCTGGCAACCATATTGGACAGCAGAGGATAGACTCAGAACTAGACTGCTGCTGCTGCTTCTGCTAAGTCGCTTCAGTCGTGTCCAACTCTGTGCGACCCCAGAGATGGCAGCCCACCAGGCTCCCCTGTCCATGGGATTCTCCAGACAAGAACACTGGAGTGGGTTGCCATTTCCTTCTCCAATGCATGAAAGTGAAAAGTGAAAGTGAAGTCGCTCAGTCATGTCCGACTCTTAGCAACCCCATGGACTGTAGCCCAGCAGCCTCCTCCATCCAAGGGATTTTCCAGGCAAGAGTACTAGAGTGGGGTGCCATCTGCTTGGTTTCAAATCCTGACTCCACTAACTTTCTTTGACCTTAGGCAAGTTCCTTCACCGCTCTGTGTCACAGTTTTCTCATCTGTGAAATGTGAAAGATAAGCATGCCTGCCTCGAAAAGGACATTTTGAGGATTAAACGAGTTAGTATTTGTAAAGGTCTGGGACCTGACACATAGACTTTTTAATATAAGTGTTTGTTAAGTAATGCAAATATGTGTACATACTACACACAATTAAAAATTACAGCCAGATCCGTGTTATATTTCTTTCAGGAAGCTACCAGACATCAATCATCAATGGCATCTTTCTTAAAATCCTTTAATACTGTAGAGGTGAGAAAAGTCGTTATTCGGTAAATGTCAATTGAGCCCTTACTTTGTGGCAGCTGCTGTGCTGGGTGCTGGAGATACACACTGTGGGGCATAAGAGACATGGTTCTTATCTCTCATCCTAATAAAATAGGTTACAGTCTAGCAGAGTGTTCTCATCTAATGGTTTTTGGACTTGAAAACAGGAGGGACTTCAGAAGTAACGTCCAGGTAGAGATGCAGACGCCTGGAGGAGCCTTGCTCCGGTCCCTGAGCAGGTGGCTCGGATTTCAGTGTTCGTCATCTGCCTACCAGCTCATGCTTCCCTTTGCACCTGTGGGATCAGGTGTGTTGTGGGTCGCTCACTGCCCACTTCAGAAGCCCTGGTGTAAGATCACCATTTGTCCTCTTCCGCATAGGGTATAGATCTTTGAATTTTCTGATGATGATGGTGATGATCCTTGGAGTCTTTATAGAATAGTGGCAGTAGTCGTCTGTCTTGTTTGTTTTAGTTTTTGTTCCTTACTTAATAGAAGTTAGAAACCTACATTGGTCCCTCTTTTTTTGTTGTTTAGCTTTAGAGGTTCATGAGATTGAAAAGTCTGCACAGGGACTTGTACCACTCCATTTGGCTTTTATAAACTTTTCAAGAAAATGATGCAAGCCCCAACATGTATGAAGTTACTTAAAGTGAGAGACTTTTGAGCCATAATTGGTGACAAGAAATGGGCATAAGGAAAGAAGGGGACTGGTTGTTGGTCTGTTGATTTGTTTTCCGCACTTGCTAAAAAGTGGAGTGAGAGGGGAAGAACATTGACCAGTTTGCATTACATATGAAAAATATTAAAACGTCAGCATGGCGCAGCCACTGACATAACAAAAATTGTTTAACGTTAAGTATGTAAATGATGTCCTAAAAATATGTTTATAATTACCTAATTAAATTAATGAAGCCTCCAGGTAATAGAAGTAACCTGGGAGGCATTTTCTGGCAAATAAAACTTCAGAAACGTTCACATCTGCACACGATTACGAAGCCCCTGTTGTTAGTTCGCTTTCTCCGTTCCCTAGCCCACGTTTCTCACTATGAACTAATGGTACATAATAATAAAACCCTGGATGTCAGCCAGTCCAGAGTTCTGGCTAACTTTTGGAGTGTTTGTGAAAGTCGAAAAAGCAATGCAGCTGTTACCCTGGGTACTTTCCAGTGGAGGATGTTTTCCAGATGAAGCGCAAATAGTGATTGAAATGTAATCAGTATTTTTGGCATCTTGGTATTCTAATTCTTTTCAGTTTTTTGTTATGTTAATTGTTCATTTCTTAGGACTTGTTTTTATGTTTTTTTCTGTGGTCTGTTATCCACTGAGAGTGAGGAGATGAACAAATGCTTAAGTAGTTTTTCATTCTTTGTTTAAAAACAAATCAACAGTGGCAAACAGTCTCATTTGTTAGCTGAAGACTTATTTAAGATAACCACAACATTTTCGTTGAAGATATAGTTTATTGTGAGACTCATGTTTCAGGCAGCATAGGGAAGAATATCTAAATCCCATACAGTGTCCACATTTCAGAGCTGACTGGAAACTTCAAGATCCTTCAGGGCGGCTGCAGCCTCCGAGCTCATCCCGTGTTCCTGGGGCCAGGATGGCTTTGACAGTACTTGCTTTACTTAGCAATGCACTCACTTTTTAAATCCCCATCCACTGCCCTTTAAGGGGAAGAGTGCAGATGACTTCATTGATATTTGGGGCTTAGGAATCTTTTTTTCTAAGTTAGAAGGGGCTCTAGCTGATCCATTATTCTCAACACTTAAGTAAAGAATCCACCTGCAGTGCTGGAGACCCTGGTTCGATTCCTGGGTTGGGAAAATCCGCTGGAGAAGGGATAGGCTACCCACTGCAATATTCTTGGACTTCCCTTGTGGCTTAGCTGGTAAAGAATCCGCCTGTAGTTCAGGGGACCTGGGTTTGATTCCTGTGTTGGGAAGATCTCCTGGAGGAGGGAAAGGCTACCCACTCCAGTATTCTGGCCTGGAGAATTCTATGGACTATATAGTCCATGGTGTTGCAAAGAGTCAGACATGATTGAGCGACTTTCACTTTAGTTTTACAGATCCTGCTGCCTGAGTCTAATTTAATCACAGAATCACCAAAAGTGAATGTAATATGTGCACAGGGCTGGGAACTGCTGTTCTGGCCCAGTCCTCTTTCTTTATAGATTAGGCAACCGAGGCCTGGAGCCTCTGGGTTACCGTCCCAAGCCTCCCCTGGTTCTGATCTGCTGCTGCTGCTAAGTCACTTCAGTCGTATCCAACTCTGTGACCCCATAGACGGCAGCCCACCAGGCTCCCCCATCCCTGGGATTCTCCAGGCAAGAACGCTGGAGTGGGTTGCCGTTTCCTTCTCCAGGGCATGAAAATGAAAAGTGAAAGTGAAGTCGCTCAGTTGTGTCCGACCCTCAGCGACCCCATGGACTGCAGCCTTCCAGGCTCCTCCGTCCATGGGATTTTCCAGGCAAGAGTACTGGAGTGGGGTGCCATTGCCTTCTCTGGGTTCTGACCTGAATGTGGGGTAATTGGTTTCTGGAAGGGACGGCAGAGTCTCTGATTGCAGATCCCTGGTGATCTTTCCCGAAAGGCCCTTGGACTGCCCTGCACAGAGTCAGGCCAGGAGACTTCAGAAAACAGGACCCAGTGCAGAGGACAGGGCCTTGAGCTCCCTATGCCTTTCCCCCAAGTAGATAGCCCCTCTGTTTTCCCACTGGAGCTACCTCATTCCTCAGTGAGAAGGGAGGTGAACTGCCTCAGGTTCTTCTGCCCTCTAACCTGGATCCCCGCTCCAGAAACAGATTTGTAATTAGCTAAATGAGATGGTAGCTTCCAGACCACTTGCTGTTTACCACCAAATAGCTGGTCCCCTCCTGCATCTCCCAGAGGCTTCCTTCTCTTTTAGGGAACAGTATGTATTAATTAGGCACAGTGTTTGCTATAACTGACCGTGGGGCTAATGCTGTGTATGTCCATTAAGGATAATTTAAGCCAATTAAGTGCTAAGCTGCTGGTCAACAAGGTGCAGGCGTGCGGTATCCAATGAGAGGGGATGGACCGTGTGCACTCTGAGTTGGTCGTTTCCAGCTCTTCTCATGTCTGAGGCTTTGTCTGCGAGGCCTTCCTCACCTGTACTCCATCTTGGTGGTTACTGCTCCGGCAGATGGGTGCTCTGGCCGTGCGGTGGGCTGTGGTGCTGGGGGCGGTGAACCAGCTCACCCTGTCTGCCACACCGGGCACTCCACCCGGGGGGTAGAAGCCCCCTCTCCTAGAGGAGAGGAGATCACGAAGGAGAGGGACTGGGGAGTTGTGAGAGGAGAGGAAGCCAGGGACGTGGAGCAGTTGATGTGCATGGAGACTTTTCTTGAGGAAAGTTGGAAGAAACTTTGGTGAGTATGTATAGCTTCCTGAAAATTTGTGCTGCAGTTGATGATTCGCCTATTTTGGAATGTGTGATAGAAAAACATTTGCATTGTAAAGCAAGACTGGACTAAAGAGCATTGGTTCATTTCCAGACCTGCCGTCTATTCTTGTAATATGACAGTATCTGTTTCCAAATGTGGAACTCGGAGAAATGGAGCAAAGGAAGGAAAGGAAAACGTGTGTGTTTTTATTCTCAGGGTGTCAGTTGGAGAATTCACACATCATTTATTTAAAGTACCCACTGGCCTTTGAAGTGACCCTGCACCCACACCCCTCCCAGGGAGACTGTGGCCATGATGCGGGAAGCTGGTGATTTTATGCTTTCTGGGCCTGAATGCCTTACCTCTGCTGTCATTGAGAAGCTGATGTGAAGGTTTGTGACTCTAGGAGCCAGTCACAAGGACCTGAGAATTGTAGGCTGCACTGGGCGGCGTGCACTGAGCTGCTGTGGGATGGTCAGGCTGCCGGAATGGTCTGATTTCCCTGCCTCCCACCTGCTGCTCTGTGAGGAGCTGGTTTACATCAGAGAGGCTGCTCCTGACCTCACTGTCTATTTCTGGCAAGAGAAGCACAGCAGAGATGGAAGAGACCTCCTGCCATTTAGAGGAAGTCAGATAAATACTCACTTCAGAGAGTGTGTCTTAAGCCGGAATGCATATGAGTAGGTGACAGCTCCCAGCCCGCATTGCCTGCATAGTCCTGGATGTAAAGATTAATGGACTTTCAGCCCTCAGTCGGAGATGTGTTAATGAAAACTCTCCCTCAGTGCAAAACCAAGGGCAAGTGCTGGCCTTGCCAATTTTATTTTCTTCTTCTTGAAATGTATGTGAGAGCAAAGGGGAGGGGACTCCTCATCCCTCACCTGGAAAGCCTGTCGAGCTGGTTAGCAGGAACTTTCTGGAACTTTAGAGAGAGAGTTCCTGGAGAGTGTGTGAGTGGTGAGCAGTCAGGTTGAAGAGGGCGCGTGTTTGTTGGCTGTGCATCCCTTCAGTCAAGAGGGAGCTCTGCACAGACTTCGGGGCTGACACAGCAGCCAGCTCGCCTCTGAGGAGAGAGCACTTATCAGCACTGCCCGTTCCCTCTGTGGGCATGAGCCGACCCTCCCTGCCTGCGAAGCTGGCACTGGATTTTCCACTAAGAAGGGTTTCAGCAACTGAGTACATTCTTAGTCTTCTGGTAGTGATCCCGAAGTTTAAAACAAATCTTGTTCCCTTGTAGAGCTTATTCTACTGAGCTTATTGGTTTAAAAGAGGAGACATTTTTGGACCCTGGTCATCCAGTCTCCACCTGCCACCAGAGGCTGGAGTCTCCATTCTGATGTATTTCACTGTTTCTTTCCATCTGGAGACAGGAGAACGATCTTGCGGGAACTCGGCCAGTCTTTCAACACTCTGTGTACACGGAAGACTAGGCGTCATGTGAGGGGTCTGTTTGCGCACTTGCTTAGTGCCTTTGCAGTCAGAGCATGCAAAGACGACCAGCACACTCCCTGTTGTCCTTCCACAGACCAGTGTGGGGCAACATGCATTTTAGAGAAATTTCTTCAACAATGGCTCCCTAGTCCCTCAGAGAATCTGAGGAATTTCAAAGTATCCAAGGTGAAGATGCAAAAAGTCTCCATAAGCTTGAGAATGATCATCATTGTAGGTCACTGTGTTGATCCATGCTCTCATCACTGGTCTTACAAACAGGCCTTCTCTTTCTGTCTTCGAATGTATCAATCAGTTCTTTTCAAGAAGCGCATCAATGTTAGAGACCCATCTGACACTTTGTGACCCCATGGACTATACGGTCCATGGAATTCTCCAGGCCAGGATACTGGAGTGGTAGCCTTTCCCTTTTCCAGGGGTCTTCCTAACCCAGGGATCGAATTCCAGTCTCCCTCATTGCAGGCGGATTCTTTACCAGCTGAGCCATAAGAGAAGCCCTAGAGACCCATCACTATAAGGCAAAACCAACCAGCTTCTGGCTTAGGAACTGCTAAATGCCTAACTCTTCATTGTCTCATAGCTTAGTGTGATTGCAGTGGATGGCTTTCTTGTGTTTTCTTGATGCTTCTAAATATATACGTTCACTTTTTTTCAGACATGATCTGCCTATAGAAAATGGGTGAGATGAGGATGCTTCTGGGAACTGCATTTTAAAATAGCCAAAATAAAACCAGTTTGGCAGCAGTGTGGAACCTGGGTTGTTTATTTGGTTTGTCACCAGCTCATCTTCTGAGTATCCCCATCCTCTGTCCCCATCCTTATGTCAGAACTAAGCTGCAGAGTGACTGATGCTGGATATGTGGCCACCTTTAAGTGCAGTGGGTGGGACTGATGCAATCCAGTCCCCTCCATTAGAGCAAAACTCTGATCAGGAGAATCACAGAGGAATTTCTTAGGGAAATTTGAAACGCAGGTACAGTCTCCTCCCCAGACTGAAGAATCAAGGAAAGATTTTCATATAAGCTGTATCAACAGAAGAATTATAACGCACAAGCTGTTTCATATTGTGATGTTCTGTGACTTCCTTAGATAAAAAAGTTTTGCATTTTCACATCTGTTCAGATAGCAGGAATGTCTCCACTTCTTGTGAAGGACAAAATCCCTGACTCAATAATAATACCCTCAAAAATATGTCAATCAGCACGGGCAATATTTTCTAAGGAAAAAAAAATTTTTTTTTAAATGAACAGATGTTTTACTTGCTGCTGCTAAGTTGCTTCAGTCGTGTCCAACTCTGTGTGACCCCATAGACAGCAGCCCACCAGGCTCCCCCATCCCTGTGATATTAAAGAGTATAAACTTACCTAATAAAATAGTTGCAATGATAAATATTTCCAGCGGTACTCTTAAAATTAATGTTTTCATTAAAATATAAAAGGCATCTCAAAACCTTTTGCTCATTTTTTTTCCATGGGGTTGTGAAACCCAATGTGAATGTTTATAAATGTTTGCAGAAGAGTACTTTTGTTTTAAAGAGAATGCAGACATTCTCTTAATATGAAAACACCCCAACAAAGAACGGTTGTAATTAAAGTAATAAAATAGGAGAAACCATTCTTTTGGAATATGCTCAGCCCCACGGAAGGGGGTATGGTGCATGCCTGGGGAACCACATTGTGAACACGGTGGTTATTACTACAGTGTGTGATCAGGAGAACGGTGAACACTTTGTGGTTAACCAAATCACAGAGGCCTGTTAAAAGGGATGTTGGAATTCCTGCAGCCCCTCTCTGCACCCAGTGCTCAGTCCGTGGCGGCTGCTCTGTCAAATGATACTTACCCACCCCGGGTGAGCCTCTGCCGATGCTGGTGAACTCCCTTGCTCTCTGGCCAGCCCTTTGCATTTTTGGACAGCTCTAGTTGTTAGAAAGCTCCTTCTAACCCTGAGTCACTATGAATTTGTTGCTCACAGCCTGCCAAGGAGTCTGTGCCAGCGCCCACATGAGAGCTCCTAAGCTACTTAAAGAGAGGTGTCGTGTCACTTTAAGAGTGTTTTCCCCTTGGGGGTCCTAAGTTTTGGCCTGGACTCCCAAGGTGTCTTACAGCCTGGCTGCCCACTTTTGGACACTCTGAGCTGCTCAGAACCGTTGGTGATTATTTTATTTCTGACAGTTGCCCTACCTTCTGCTGGTGCTTCCTGTTGAGCTGACCACGTTTTCTTTGCACTGCTGTCAGTTTTCACCTCTTCTAACTTTGGGTAGTTAAAAAATCTAAATGTAGGATGTGTTCTTAAGTAATTATGAGCCCCTTCTTGGTCCAGGGTCCTCTGTGTTGCTGAGTGTGCCTTCTGATGATGAGGAAAGTGTTGACCAGCCTGGGCGCGAGGCTTTGAATCTCTCCCACTGCCTTTTAGTTGTGCCGTCAACCCTCTTTGAGTATTGCTATTCAGCCAGCAGTAAAGACTGACTTGGGAAATCAGCCTTTGTAATTTAGATAGAAAGAAATTTGACGTTGCCATTTGAAGTTTTCCTTTGGTGATTATGGGAAATCAAAAAATTCAATGTTATAAGTATAGTAGAAAATGTAAAATGTAGATAATTCTTAGGAGATTTATTTCAATTTTGTTTGAGTTTTTACTATTTATGGCTTTAATTTGAACAAAGTTCCCTTTGGATAAACTGGAAATTTTTTCTTCTTGATACAGCTGCTCTGTTAGGGAAAGTGCATCTAATACCGTTGGATGATTAAAATTTTTCCCATATGAAGTTTATTCATTAAATATTTACCTATTGTCTACCACGTGCTAAGCATTATACCTCGGGATATGTTGCTAAAAAGAGATACCTAGTAATTCATAGAGAGTATGGTAATAAGGTGAGATAATCTTTTAACAGGTAATTTTTTAAACACTCTTGGTACATGCCATGAAGAAAAGATTTAACAAGATGCCCTGGGCTGGGGGCTTCAGAAGAGCCTTCCTGGAGAAAGGAATGTTTAGGCTGACTTGGTTCTTATTTGTCTGTTGTCCCTATCTTTAAAGTCACGAATGACTGAGAGAGAACGTCTCTGCTGATAGGTTGGAAAGCCTTCCTGGGACTGGCCTGGTGGCCCAGTGGCTAGACTGTGCTCTCCCAGCACAGGGGGTCCGGGTTTGATCCCTGGTCAGGGTTCTTGATCCCACATGCCACAACTAAGACATGGCACAGCCAAATAAATGAATACTTAAACAAAGAAAGCCTTCCTAATTCGGATACTTTCTGGGTTGAAATTCGCATTTAATGCAGGAAAGGCAGCTTTAGAGTTCTCTCAGACACCACTAAAAATCAAGCCACTGCTGAGGTGCCCACTCCATTTTCTCTCTGCACAGAATCAAACGATGCTAACATAATTCGATTCCCTCCAGTTCTCTGAGTTGTCCTCCTGTCCTGTTCATTCTTTACTCCGTTGCTGAGTTTGACAAAAGAAACAGCAAACTTCTTTGAAAGGTTTGGAGGAAGGAAAAACAAAGTGTGTGTTATGTTGTAGATATTTGGGGAAGTAGAAAATTGGTTTATTAATAATGTATTTTTAAAATATGTTATTAATAACATAACAAGGAGATGACAGTACAGGCTTGACTCTGGTCAGATAAGAAATTAAAAAATACAGTTTCCAAAATCACATCACCAAGGAACTCTTAAAGAAATTCAAAGCTGTCTGGATCCTCTGATTCTTGTTCTTTTAAGCCTGTATCCTTCTGCTGCAGGAACAGGGAAGGTTGCTGGTTTCCTTTGCATTCTCTCCTTAAAAAAAATTTTTTTTAAATTATCAATATTTTAATTCAGGTATAGTTAATTTATAGTATTATGTTAGTTTCAGGTGTGTAGCATAGTGATGCAATATTTTTTTAGATTATACTCCATTATAGGTTATTACGCTTGTTCCTAGGAAGAAAAGGTATGACAAACAGTGTGTTAAAAAGCATAGACATCACTTTGCTGACAAAGGTTGGTATAGTCAAAACTATGGTTTTTCCAGTAGTCATGAGTGGTTGTGAGAGTTGGACCATCAAGAAGGCTAAGCGCCAAAAAATTGATGCTTGGACAGCAAGGAGATCAAACCAGTCAATCCTAAAAGAAATCAACCCTGGATATTCATTGGAAGGACTGATGCTGAAGCTCCAATTACCTTGACCATCTGACGTGAAGAGCTGGCTCATTGGAAAAGACCCTGATGCTGACAGAGATTGAGGATAAGAGAAGGGGGCGACAGAGGATGAAATGGTTGGATGGTATCACTGACTCAATGGACATGAGTCTGAGCAAATTCTGGGAGATGCTGAAGGACCGGGAACCTTGGCATGTTTCAGTCCATGGGGTTGCAAAGAGTTGGACATGACTGAGCAACTAAACAACAGAAAATAAGTTACTTCAAGATAATGGCTATAATTCCCTGTGCTGTAGAGTGTATCCTTGGTGTGCTTTTGCTTTTCAACCTGATTGAGGATTTCACCAGCTAAGACCTCATTTCATTTTGAAGTAATTTGAGCAATATAGGGGGAGCCAAGCAAAACACGGACAGGTTGTGCTTGCCTCTTTGCCTTTCCGGCTAGTTTGGAACACTGGATTGCTGGCATGGTTGGATTATGGCTTGGCCCTTCAGTGGATGTGTGTGCTTGTGTACTTGGTTCTGTATCAGAGATCCTCTGTGATTTTAAGCTTAGGCAGTATTTTAACCAGGGTGGCTCATTTTTCTCCTATGTCATACTAAGTCACTTAGTCGTGTCTAGCTCTGTGCGACCTTATGGACTGTTGCCTGTCAGGCTCCTCTGTCCATGGGATTTTCCAGGCAAGAATACTGGAGTGGGTTGCCATGCCCTCCTCCAGGGGATCTTCCCAACCTAGGGATTGAACCTGTGTCTATTACATCTCCTGCTTTGGCAGATGGGTTGTTTACCACTAAGGCCACTTGGGAGGCCCAATATCAGTGTTTAAATATTACCAAAAGCAAAAGAGAATCTCCACATTTGCTTTAACTGACCTTTGTTACCAAGCTTGGTGCTGAGGACCTTCGTAATCAAGTTTTAAACAGTAAGGTGTAGGATTCGTATGGATTTCAGTCTTTACTGTTAAAATTAAAAAAAAAAAAAAAACAAATTTTTTTTTTCCAAATTGAGAAAGTTTAAACAAATTTTGGTAGTAGAGGTTTGATCCTGTTAAAATGGTGATTATTTGAATGTTTCTTTCCAGGATTGATGTCATTTTTCCTTTTCGAGTATCATAGGCAAACCTTTACTCATTTTGTTTATTTGAAAAGTTGCAGATTTCTAAATAGTTTGGGAAACATTTACCAGCCATGCAGAGGGGAGGGTTTGCTGCTAAAGTATAAATGCAAGCAGTGAGGCTTGTTTGAACTGCTCTTCAAGACAGTTGAATTCATATTATAATATTTAAACCTTTGGAAATTGGTATTATTAGACAAGCCTAAGATCTTAGCCATTTTGCAAAGGGGAATAATTCTTAGAGTATGACACATTTAAGATCAGTATGTTATTTATCCCGAATGAGATTTGTGAAATTTGTGATTGTTCCATTCCTGTCCAGATAGGACCCTTCATACTTTGTGAGTTGAAAAGAAATTTCTTATAAAGATTCATTCTTTCCTAAATGAATCTGAGTTAGGAGACTGTCACCCCTTACATAACAATTACAGTTTATCCTGATCCAGGACTCATACAATTTAGGCAGAAGGAGGCATTGTGCCCCAGCATTAGAATGTTCCTTGGCGACACTGCCCAAGCCTCGTGCTGTTTTCCTTCACCATTGTTTTTGAACCTTTGCGGTGGCAGTAGTGCTGGTGCTGAGGGTATAAAGGTTAGCAGGACAGGGAGGACCCCAGCTCTCATGGATCTTAGTGTGTGTGCCTTGTTCATCATTTCCTGTTGCGTTGCCTTGCATTGTGGTTTTACATTTTTCTATCATTTGATCATTATTCAGGAAAATTGAGATATGCATTTTCACTTGATAAGATTTGCAGAGGATTTTGGCAATGGGCTGTTCTAGAAGTAAAAGTCAGCTTCCAAATAGCACGTTATTGCTCCTCTGTTGTTCAGGCACTCATACCTGATACAATTTCCCAAAGAATAAGGCTGTGAAATGGCAAACTGACTCAAAGTCAGGATTGGCGTTTGGCAGCCCTTAGGCCGACATCCTAATGTAATTTAAAACTATCTGAAAGTAAAAGTAAGACCAAAGTGGTTATTTATAATAGTGGCTCAGAAACTCCATGTTGGCTATAAGACCGTGATGTTAGGTCTGCATTGAGTTAATGATTTCAATTGTAATTGCCTTTCTCTGTTAATAGAACAACAACAACAAAAAAAAAACAAGGATAACTATAAAGTATATGAGGAAACCTTGCATTTTAATAGGAATTATTTTTAAATGTTTTCAATTGGTTCACATTAGGTGATTTTAAGGCTTATAGATAGATATGGGAAAAGCTGACCTTACTTTTGCAAGTCTCTTTTTGAAATAAAGCTAGTGTTAAAAAATTTTAGATCTTACAAATTTTATTTAGAATCTAGATAGTATCATATGAAGGTAGAGAAAAGAAATAAGGTACTTTGTTTAAAATTTTTAATGTATGAATAGTACATGAGGATAAATTTCTATGCAGTATATAAGAATTTTTTCTTTTGTTTGCTGCTGCTGATGCTAAGTCGCTTCAGTCGTGTCCGACTCTCTGTGACCCCATAGATGGTAGCCCACCAGGCTCCCCCGTCCCTGGGATTCTCCAGGCAAGAACACTGGAGTGGGTTGCCATTTCCTTCCCCAGTGCATGAAAGTGAGAAGTGAAAGTGAAGTCACTCAGGCGTGTCCGACTCTTCATGACCCCATGGACTGTAGCCTACCAGTCTCCCCTAAAGACACTCAAATAATAAATCCGTTTATAATTTCACTGTTCATTGTGAAGTTTATAAAATGGAGGGTCAGGGAGATGCCTTGTTATTCCCCCTACATTATAATTTTCCTTAGAGAATAATATTCTTGGCCATACTGTAGTGTAATGATAAGTTTTTAAGCCACCTTGATGTGACATTTTAAACAGATTGTTATAAAATGAATTATGGTCAGTGTATCTTCTGATAGTGAATCTTTTAAAATATGTAATTTTCTTTATAGTAAGGGTTAATTTTGCTCCTCCAAGTAGTAGAACCTGTTTTAACTTGCCCATATTAGAAAATGAAATTTATCTCTAGGACTTTATTCATAAAATTAGAACTGGCCTTCCAGTGGCATCTAGCATCTGGATAGTAAAGAAGTTACTTCTGAATACTGGGAATGAAAGAGTCTTAGTCTGTGTGAGCTGCTGTTACAACATATTATATTCTGGGTGGTGTATAAACAACATTTATTTCTCGTAGCTCTGCAGGCTGGAAAATCCACGATCAAAGTGCTGGCACATTTGGTGTCTGGTGAGGTCCTGCTTCCTGGTCCATAGACTGCTGTCATCCTGCTGTGTCTTCACATGATGGAAGGAATGCCTACACTCTGGGGTTTCTCTTATAATTCCATTTGGTGACCTAATCACCCCCAAGGCCCAGCTCCAAATGCCATCACATTGGGTGTTAGGATTCAACATGTGAATTCTGGGGGAGGGAGCACAAACATTCAGTCTGTTTGTCGTGAGTGCTTTAGTCTTTGAGTGTTGTAGACAGAAGATGGCTAAACCATCACCGCTTCCCTGCATACTTACGTCAGTGTGAGGCAGGAGTCACCTGCAGTGAGTTTTTACATCAGAGATTGATGAATGGGCCCCATGGTGTATGAAATTCCAATTCTTTAGTACAAAGCAACGTGCTTATCTTCTAAGGCCTGCCTTCAAGTCTTAATTTGCTTAAAGGTAATACACACGTTTTCTTTAGCCTGAACAGTGGTTTCTTAACCTGTTTTTCATATTCCTTTCCTTCACCAGAAGTCTTTTAGATAGTCTGAATTTTTAATATCGATGAAATTTTAATATCACAGATATACCGTATCTGTGCTTACATGAAACAAAGATTTTTTCCCCAACCCCCAAGTGAATTTTCATTCTTTGGGAAATATTGTCCCCATTTGGGAATACATGAGCTATGACACCTGGCTACATGAGTTGCCTGCCTTACATGGTAATTACGCTTTGAAGGAGGCTAATCTATTTTCTTATTTATTAAAGAACTTTGGGTCCATTAGATAGTTTTCTGATACGGATCACTATTAAAGGGTTGTTCCTCAAAGCACAAGCTATTTATTCATTCATATAGTCATAAATACTTGGTTCAAACCCTCCTGGCTTCCTCAGTTCCTTGCTCCACCACCACTGGCAGAGCAATTAATAAATAAATTAATAAATATTTATTTAATTAATAAATTTATTAATCTATAAAATAAGGCAATAATAGTATCTACCTCTGAAGGTTACTGGAGATGACTAAATGAAAAAGCAAATAAAGCACCATGCTCAGCATAAAGTAAGCCAGCAAAAAAATTAGGTTGGTTTTTTTACAATATAATATAAATGTATTTATTTTAATTGGAGGCTAATTACTTTACAGTATTGTATTGGTTTTGCCATCATCAACATGAATCCGCCACGGGTGTACTAAGTTGTTTTTAATAGTACTAGAGTTCTCATTTGGAGAAGGCAATGGCAACCCACTCCAGTACTCTTGCCTGGAAAATCCCAGGTGGAGGAGCCTGATAGGCTGCAGTCCGTGGGGTCACAAAGAGTCAGACATGACTGAGTGACTTCATTTTCACTTTTCACTTTCACACATTGGAGAAGGAAATGGCAACCCACTCCAGTGTTCTTGCCTGGAGAATCCCAGGGACAGGGGAGCCTGGTGGGCTACCATCTATGGGGTCGCATGGAGTCGGACACAACTGAAGCAACTTAGCAGAGAGAGAGTTCTCATTGATTGCTAACCTCATCAGCTCTCTGCATTATAAAGATTAGATGATTCTAATGGCTCTAGCTTCAGTGGTGATAAAATCACAGATGTTGGGTTCATGGCTGTATGATTTGATCCTATTGTTTTAGGTCTTCAGGCCCCAATTTCCACATTTTGTTAATTAAGATAGAAAGCAAAATAATCTGGTTGAAACTTCAAATATAGCAGTAATCCTAATAAATGTACATGGGTTATATTTGCCCACTAAATGACAGACTCTTGGATTAGCATAAAAAATAAGAGACAGACCCAAAAGAAAAGGACTTTATGGGGGTGGGGAGGGACAGGCAAATATTACTATCAATAAAAGTAGAATTAATATATGCATGGGGATAAAATAGAATATTTCATAATGTTGACAACCCACCAAGAAGATAATTATGATTTTGCATGTATCCAGGGAGCTACAAGGAAAGTCTGTTAATCCACAATCAGGGTGGTAGATTTTAACATACTTTGTCACTGGTAAGTAAAGCAGACAGACGTTAAGATGACTATAGAGTATTTGAAGACCACCTTTGTTAGTGAGATTTACGTTTAAACAGGTCTTTGAGCACCCTTCCCTCTCAAAATGGTCTGAGTCGGTGAATTTTGGCTGCTTTATGCAGCCATATCATACTCCTTGTACAGTCAATGTGTTGCCATAAAAGTTTCAAGTAAACAAGATAATCTCAAAAGTGAATGGTAAACATTTCTAAAGGACTTTGTGTGCCTTTTCTTATATTGTCAGCTATCACACTAGAACTTTTCCTGGGCGTCCTGGTGTTGGTGAGCAGAGGGCGTTGTTTAGGATGGACTTCTGGGCCTTTTTGTGGAACTGGCTCCATGAACCTGAGCAATGCTTGGTTAGCCAGACTTATTCATCACAGTGATTCCAGGTGTGGCTTCTTGCGGAGACTCCTCCCTCTTGGCTGAACGTGCTGCACTGCAGAAAGCTTCGGGGGCAAACTGTGAACAGGGTGTGACTCTCTTGCTTTCTGATCACTGAAGAATTGAGAGGGTTGAGGAAGAATTCTCAAAGGTCCCTTCCTGGAACCTTTCAGATGTAGTTTGGTCCCTCCAGAGTCCCAGAACAAGATCTTTTTTTTTTTTTTAAGATGAGACCACCAGCAGTCCAGTGTATCCTTTTTCAAGTTATTTTGTGAGCAAAGTGAGAGGGTTTTTTTAAGTGTCTGAAGAACATTGGGATTTGTGAGTCCTGTTGAAGTAATGGTTAGCATACAGTTTTCCTCCTCAAAAAGAGTTGGCAAATGTTAAGTCACCTTCTTCTTTATTTAGTTTATTTAAGCCTTTAATTAATATTGGGTACTGATGAAGTGTATTTGTGCATGTATGTAGCACCAATGGAAATTCCATTTATTCTCTCTTTGTTGCTTTGCTGTTTGATATCTGAGTAGTTGGGACAAAAAATAAATTACTTTCATGGACAAAAACTAAATTAAAAAGGGAAACATAGATTTTAATAGTTGTAGAGAAGCACTTTATTAAATGCATGTTCATTTTCATTAACTTCCTAGTCTAAAAGCGTGACTGCCTTGAAAGCAGAGAGCCCAGAAGATCGGTGTAGCTCAGGAGAGTGTGTGTTCTGGGCTTTATATGACTGATGGGGATGGTACCCATCAGTGTGTCAGTTTGAATTGCCATTGCCTCTGTGGCCTCACCTTCCCAGCTCCATCCAGTCTCCCACTCACCCAGCCAGTCCATACTTAATGCTTCTAGGTACCTTGCTAGGAGTTGAGCAATATAAGGACGTTGTGATGGAGACTTGAACTTAAGAGCCTGTGTCCTGCTGATGGTTAGTAAATAGTTTGGAAATTATGAAACGGTCTTAATAGTGAAAGGGTAGAGGTATATGAGAAGTCTAGGAGGGAAGACATAGATAGGTTGCCTAACTCAGACCAGGTGCTGGTGGTGGAGGAAGCACCAGGTGTGGCTTCCGGGATGAGCTAACACCTCAGCTAGCATTTGTGGGAAGAGCAAAGAGTTGTTCTAGGCGGTAGTTTGGAGGTGAGACCAGAGTGTGACTTTTCCTTCAGCAGTTGTGAGACTCGAGGAGAAGAATACTGAAACCAGGCTGGAGAGCTGGACTGGCCCCTCACAGACGTTCTCACTTCTCTTCAAAGGGTTCTGGGCGTTATTCAGAAGGCATGTGGATTTAGTATTCTGAAGGTTGGGGGCATTTGGTGGATTTTAGTCGTGGGAATCAAGTGATTAGAATTACGTATTAGAAAGGTCACTCTGGCGGCAGTGTAAGGGGAGTGGATGAGGGGTTGAAATCAGAGGTGAGGCTCTGGAAGGAGAAACTATTGCTTGAGCCAATTTAAGACTTTTCAGGAGGTGCAGGGAACCTGGGGGCCTGAATATGGGAGGAGAGAAAAGTGAAGAATGACTGCAAGGTTTCTAGCTGAGGTCAGTGAAGGAAATAAGGTGTCATTCAGTGAGGGAGTGAGAGAGCGGTAAATGGGGTTTGGAGGAAAGAATGCGTTTAGTTGTAGACACTGACTTGGTGAGCCTTAGGAGACTCTGCCCTTAGCCGCCCGGGGAGTGATTGTTGGCACAGAGTAGTGGATAACATCATCTCACAAAACAGAAGCGGGGACTGGAAGGAAACCTGGAGATAAACCATAAAGAACAAAACCCTGTGCGTTGATCTAATACCCATGTGACAGGGAAAATAGATTTGGTACCTTGAAAATAAACAGATCATGTTTTCCCTCTAGACTTTGCCAGGTGTTGACTTTCAAAGAAGAGGAGAACTAATAACTCAACTCCCAAAGCTGGGAGTGGTGACGCTCCAGTTTCTTTTCTGTTGTTTGTGACCTTGTGGCCACACAGGCCAGAGCTGGCGGCACCTCTTTGCCTCGTAGGGCTCCAATAATAGTTTCCTCATCTATTTCTGTCTTTGCCAGCTTGAAGGAATAAAGCTGTCTTCTTCATGAAATAGAAAATGATAAAGCTTTGTGGAATGTCTGTATTTTGGGAAATTCCAGTTCATAGGAATTAGAGAAAGACAGAGGATTAGAGCAGACTAATTTGTGGAGGGGGCTTGGCTTTTTAACTTATTCCTTACTTAAACACACACACACACTCTCACATGGTAAGAGAAGAGCAGAGAAGCCCTTCTAATTATCTTCCCAATATGTAGCCACAGAAGACATGGGTTTTATTCATATCACATCTAGGGTATCAGTGATTTTTATTCACTCAAGGATTATTTAATAGATTCCTGCTGTGGTGATCAAGTCGGAATTCAGGCCCTCACCAAGCCAGGGAGGCAGTGAGAACCCCTCTCAGCAGTGGAGGTGGTTTTATCTCACGCCAGCCCTAAACAGTCCTCTCCAGCTTTTCTGATGGCAGACCGACCACCAGGCAGGGTTCCAAGATGGGCAGCCCTCCTCTCTTCTCTCCTCCTAATCTCCCCACAGCCACTGAAGTACAGATTGCTTCACTGGCCCTTGGGACACATGACAGATAGCACCTTGGGAAAATCTAGCCCTTTATAGATAACTTCCTGGGGACACCTGTATGTGTGCTGTAAGTCAGCCCCGCAGCTGACACCGTTGTCCTTTGTTGAAGTGGGTTAGCGGATAGTGATGTGTGTTGCTTGCTGGGCTTTCGGAATCCGTGACAACGGACACGCGCTCATCCATGCTCCTGCCTTGTCCCTGATGTTCCCTCAGCATCAGGTTCCCGCGCCGTTGCTCTTGAGTACTAGAGGCACCTTTTCACTACGGCCCTGATGGGGAGGTGGGATTTTCAGCTTTGGCATACCCCTGAAGTTTTAAAAAAAAATTTTGTCATCATGAACACTCTATAGTTTGGCACAGGTATTATCTTTGGACAGAGAGCATTGAGGGAAAAAATGCCCTTGGTATCCAAGTTCTTAGGAGCTCGAGTGAAACAATCAAAAATAATAGAATCATATTTCTTTTGTTTATAGACTCATAGGAACTCTTGTTTCCCAGTCCCCTCTTGAGGTTTGGAGGAGCAATGGCATTATTAAAGAATACCATTAAAGAAGGAAACTTAGAGGGACTTCCCTGGCGGTCCAATGGTTAAGACTTAGCCTTTTAATTCAGGGAGTGCAGTTTGATCCCTGGTTGAGGAGCTAAGATCCCACATGCCTTGTGGCCAAAAAACTAAACAGAAGTAGAATTGTCATAAATTCAATAAAGACTTTAAAAATTGTCCACATCAAAAAAAAACTGGAAAAAAAGAAAACGTAGAAAGCTTATGCTTATATTCTTAAAATTACTTATTTTAAACTTGTGTCAAGGACCCAATACTTGCTTGTTGAGGAATTTGTGGATAAGTCAGTGGTTGGAAGATTTATGGGTTGTAGTTGGTCTTACTGTACAGTCAGAGGTTGGCGGGGTGGCGGTTGGTGGAGCCCAGGTTGGTCACTGCCCTGGAGTGGTGTGGCTTGTTCTCATCGGTCAGCAGGTGGCACCAAATAGCCAAAACAAATCTGGAAAGAGGTACGTGGTAGTGAGATTTCACCTTGGGTTGGCTTAAACATTAACAGTACTTTCACATTCTTCCCCTTAGAAGTGGTATCCTCCAAGGCTAAATTTTGTAGAAATCTTTGGTTTTAATGGAGTCCTAAAAATTAACATCTCCAAGGTTAAATGGTACATAACAATATTGATTTTCTTATGGAAGGGATTATGACTGTGGATGTTGAAAGCAGCTGTGAGATTCTTCTATAGATACACTCACTGGCTTAGGTGTCTGATTTTACTGTTTTTATGAAATCTTTTAAATACATTGCTAATGGAGGTGTTAGAATTAATCTACTGATAAATTTATATTATTGACATGATAATGTCTGCCTTGATGGGAATCTGGGCATGTACTCCCATCCAAGAAGTTTCTGTTTGAGCAGAGGTGGCTGACTCTGAGTTACAGCTGCGTGGCTCAGTTGTGAGGTGGACACGATACTTCTCACTTAGGAACATGGAGGATGTGCTGGTGACGTTCTTCGACAGCTTGTGAGAAAACAGCTAATGATGAGGGGGGTGTCTGTGCTTGTGCCACCAGTTGTTACACTGCTTGAGGTGCAGTTCAGTTTATTGTCCACAGAAACCTGGTTGCATGGGCCATGTGTGCTTCTGTGCTACAACCTGAGAAAAGCTACGTTTTGAAGAACAGTAAGAGGAATGTTTCTTTTCTGTGTTTGTGTTCTTTGTTCGGTGCCATGTGTGGGGAAAAATCAGCCCGAGTGGTCCCTTTGTGATCGCCAGGTGGTGTCTGGTTTGATTAGTGCATGAGCTCCAGCGATTGGGTCTGCTGACTCTGGTCTCTGTGCGCGTTCTTGGTGCACAGTGAATGAGGTTTTCATGAAATGAGCATCCAGGTACAAAATCTTACAATTTTTGAATCTTAAGATGGGGCGAGTGGGGCAGGATGGGGGGGAAGATGAGAAACATCTTTTTCCTTGGGACATTTTCCCACAACTAAGTGGGGGAGGGTATGCATCTTTGTTCCTCTTCCCTTGTTTTTAATTTACTCGGATTGTTGTGTATATAAATCATGCAGGAGTTTGACTATACCGGTATAACTTAAGCACGTATCCTTGCCTCCTAGAATCTGTTTTTCACACAGCATCAGAATTGATCTTTTAAAGACATTCATCCAGTGATGTCAGCTGTTACGTTAAAAGCCTGCTGTGTCTTCCATCACACGTAACAGCCCTTTGTGTCAGGCCCGACCTGCTGTTGTATCCTCATCTCCTTGTCTCACCCTGCCCACCTGACCTGGCCACGCTGAGCTCTTCCAACAGTTCCTCCAATAGGCTGTGCTGGTCTCACTGTAGGGCCTTTACATGTGCGGTTTGCTTTGCCAAGAACGTTATTCCTCTTGATCTGAGTGTGAAAGATCATTGAGGTGTCAGTTCAAATACTGACTCAGGCCTTCCCTGACCCACCACCAGCTCTAAAATAGCCATTCACCCATTTTCTCTGTTTTATTTTTAAATTAGGATATAACCAACAAATAAGTTTAAGCTTGTGAGTTTTAAAAGGTGTAAGATATGTTGTTTTGATATGTTTATATAATACAGTATGATTACCACTGTAGCATTGGCTAAGACCTCTATCACTTCACATAATTATCATTTCCTTTTTGTGGTAAGAATGATTAAGTCTGGCCTCTGAGCAGCATTATTGCTGTTATCCTCTGTCACATCGCTCTAGCTTCATTTTATTTTCTTTCAGCTGTCTTGCCTTTTCTTGTGTGCTGTTTGTCCAGCTCACCCTACTAGGGTGTAAGCTTCACTAGTGCTGGGTCCTTACCTGGTTTACTGTTATCCCTGGCATCTGGAACAGTGCTGAGCATGTACTGAGTCCTCAGTACATTTTTGGTTCCATGAATGAATAATAGCTATATTGAAGGGAGAAGCTATATATTTACAGCTAAATGTGTTTCACTTAACTCTCTTGAGGACCCTGTGATAAAGCAAAGATGGCAATGGGCCAAACATTGAGACCAAAATTCTGAGAATTCCCATGTATCCCTGTAAAACACTGTGGCCGTGGTTGGGCCCCTGAGGTGGGGGTATTGGGTTTGGTAGTAGAATTTCTAATAACACAGTCATATACATAATTTCAGTCATGATTTAGTCATTTTTTTGATGTCTGTTAAACACCACCAGTACTGTGATTCAGTTCAGTTCAGTTCAGTCCAGTCACTTAGTCGTGTCCGACTCTTTGCGACCCCATGAATCATAGCACGCCAGGCCTCCCTGTCCATCACCAACTCCCGGAGCTCACTCAGACTCCGTCCATTGATTTGGTGATGCCATCCAGCCATCTCATCCTCTGTCGTCCCCTTCTCCTCCTGCCCCCATCCCTCCCAGCATCAGAGTCTTTTCCAGTGAGTCAACTCTCTAAATGAGGTGGCCAAAGTACTGGAGTTTCAGCTTTAGCATCATTCCTTCCAGTGAACACCCAGGACTGATCTCCTTCAGAATGGACTGGTTGTATCTCCTTGCAGTCCAAGGGACTCTCAAGAGTCTTCTCCAACACAGTAGTTCAAAAGCATCAATTCTTTGGCGCTCAGCCTTCTTCACAGTGCAACTCTCACATCCATACATGACCACAGGAAAAACCACAGCCTTGACTAGATGAACCTTTGTTGGCAAAGTAATGTCTCTGCTTTTCAATATGCTCTCTAGGTTTACTATGTCATTTAATATTAGGCATCAGTTTTCTAACATGTAAATGAGATGGTTAGATAAAGTGATGTTAGTTCTCTCACATCACTTTGTATGAATTTCTAGGAGAAGCTAAAATCTTGCAGTTTATGGTGACACACAATAGAAATAAATTTGTTCATTCAGGGACTTCCCTGGTGGTCCAGTGGCTAAGACTCCGTGCTCCCAATGCAGGTGGCCTGGGTTCAATCCCTGGTCAGGGAACTAGATCCCACATGCTGCATCTAAGACCTGGCACAGCCAAATAAATAAATAAACATAAAAAAAAAATTTTTGTTCATTCAGAAGCCTAAGGGAGGTGTTCATCCAGCTTCAATGAAATTCTAAAATTACAAAGTTTAAACATTAGAAAGAAGAAAGAACCCACCCTTTGTTGGGCATCTGTCATCACATGCAGTCTTCTCAACAATCTGTAGAGTATCTTCCCCCTTTAATGTCTGGGGGAATGGAGTCTCAGATGTTAAGTGCTGTGGCCAAGGTCACACACGTGTTATGAGGCATTGCTGACATTCCAAACCAGCTGATGGACCCCCGAGACCTACTCTTGGCACGTAGGACCTGTGTTACCTTCTGCTCACCTTTGCTCATAGGTTTGTAGGGACCAATGGCTTAGACATCTGACTAGGGTTTTCCGTTTCTTTCTCAGAGACCTCTAAGAAGGCGCTGATGTGGAGGAGCAGCTGAGACGGTCCAAGATGACGACCACAGTAGCCACAGACTATGACAACATTGAAATCCAGCAGCAGTACAGCGATGTCAACAACCGCTGGGACGTGGACGACTGGGACAATGAGAACAGCTCCGCACGGCTCTTTGAGCGGTCGCGCATCAAGGCTCTGGCAGGTAGGTCTTCCTCCCACCCCATCATTGAGGCCTGGGATGCCTTACAGATCCCTTTGAAATCAGTCAGTCTGTTGCCCTCGCATGATAGACTCGTATCTACTTGACCACGTCCTATGAGAGCAAGCTGACCATTTCAGAAGATAGCCAGTCCCCTATTTGGAGAATGGTTGGACTCAAGGCCAGAATGATTCAGAGCATAGGGTGTTTGTATAGCCATTCAGAAAGAGTTTCCCTGTGTTTGTCAGATTGTTTTATTTTTAGCACATCTTAAGTTTCAGAATATTGAAGTGTACTGTACCTTAGACATAAAAATACAGTCGACCCTGGAACGATGTGGGAGTTAGGGACACTGACCTGCTGCACATTCAAAAATCCACATTTAACTTTTGACTGCCCCAGAACTTAACTTCTAATAGCTCACTGTCAGAACTTAATACTAATAGCCCACTGTTGGCCTGAAACCTTATCGATAATACAAACAGTTGATGAAGACGTATTTTGTAAGTTAAATGTATTATATACTATATTCTTGCCATAAAGTAAGCTGGAGAAAAGAAGAAAATGTTAATAAGAAAATCATAAAGAAATACATTTACTGTGTATCTATATATTTATTGAAAAAATTGGTGTTTAAGTGTACCTGCACAGTTCAAACTCATGTTGTGTGAGGCAGAGGTCCCCAACCTCTGGGCCATGGACTGGTACTTCCTGTCAGATCAGCAACAGCTCTAGATTAGAAATAAGGTGCACAACAAATGTATTGCACCGAATCATCCCCAAACCATCCCCCCGACTCCTGGTCCATGGAAAAATAGTCTTCCACGAAAGTGGTCCCTGGTGCCAACAAGGTTGGGGACCGCTGGTGTAAGGATCAATAGAATACAGATGAACATGTTTACTTACGGACTGTGATATATGAATTAACCAGATGTGTTACAGTACTTACTTTGAGTGGCTAAGGTTAGTTTGTATCACATGCAGAGTTTTTGATCTGAAGAGCAGTAGCTTAATCTGGTGAGGACACATTTAATACAGGTAAGTCTGCCATTGATCAAATTAACAGGCATGTGTCCCCTATGTTGTGATTTCTCACTCCCTTGTTGCTGTACAGTTCTTAAAGCACACTTTTACCAGGGCCCTAGGTGAGCAGGGAGTGTTCTGTCCTGTGATGGCCCTGAAGATCAGGAAGGGGCTCAGTCACAGTGAAAAGTCAGCAGTACTGAATACGTGTAAACCGTGTGGAGTTTATTCAGAATCTTGCCTCTATACTTTGAGATTTCAAATAAAATGATTTCTAAGTGAGAAAATCAGGTTTATGTATTTTTTTTCTTGATATCTTTAATTATGACCTATAAATTGAAGTCACAGCTTAAAAAGGTAAGTTTACTTTTAATTGTGAAGATAGCTCACATTTTTGTTACCTTTACAGTATAATGTGATTAAGAGGCATGTACTGCTTAGAGGAGGAACTTAATCCAGAATGGTTTAAATGACAGAGAAGTGACAGAGTAGCAGGCAAATCACCCTTAAGCTAGACTTGCTCCTGAGTGTAAATGGTTTGACCAGGATCCTGAGCTTAAATGGTGGGACCAGGATCCTGAGCATAAATGGTGTGACCAGGATCCTGAGCATAAATGGTGTGACCAGGATCCTGAGCATAAATGATGTGACCAGGATCCTGAGCATAAATGGTGGGACCAGGATCTGCATTCTGGCTTTGCTTGCTGGTGCAGGCTCCATCATCAGGTAGGCTTTTGGGTCCTGGAGTCCCAGCATGGCTGCCCCAGGTCCGGATCTGTCTGAAAGGACATCCAGCAGAGGAGTGCCCCTCTGATTGCCCAGTGCTGTGCTTCCACCGAGGCCCTGGGATCAGCCTCACCAGCTTGACTGATTATGCTCATTTCACATGCCTCTCTCAGAACCGTTCTCCACTGGAGTCACAAGAGGTTATGCTGGTTGACATCAGCTAATCAGGATGCATCGTGGAGTGCAGGGAATGGGGAGTGGTGGGGTTGATGAGGGGTCAGTCCCACCCAGACAGCTTGGCTAGAAAGTGTGGAATATAATGGGAAAAGAGGAAGAGGGAAATGGATGTTGGGGATGAAGCCAACTGAATGCTGTGGGAACATTTTCAGTTGCCCTTAGGAGAGTTTGTTTCTTGAGTGGTGGTGACTTAAAGATCTTTCTTGAACTTACCTGATTTGAGGATACAAATAAATGATTAACCAGATAGTCACTCTAGAATTGGAGCGTTATTTCCTAGCTTATTCACTAACATGGAACGTCATGGAAACCATGATCCTGTCCTGTGCTAGCGGATTGATTTGTACTTCAATCTCTTCCGTCATTTTCTTGAGTTTTCATTTGAGCCTTTAGAACAGTGTGATACTATAGTGACCAGTCATCTTTGATCACCAGTCAGTTGCTTTCTGGTTCCATACTGCTGTGTACAGTTGACCCTTGAACAATAGGGATTTTTAACTGTGTAGAGAATTGGTGTCCCTCACCCCTGTGTTGTTCAAGGGTCAATTATAGTATTTCCTTTTACTTGCCGATTGCAGAGCAGATCCTTGTTCTTTGTTTCTGTAGTTCCAGAGGAGGTCCCCAACTGTTCCTAGGATTAATCAGTTGTCCTTACACTTTCTAAGATGCCTTTCCTTCTGTGTTATCCAGGTCCTTGAACAAATGATAATGGTAGTAAGCATGCTTACTGTGTGTCAGGCACTGTTCATTTCATATTTTTTAACAGTTAATCCCATAGCAGTTGTGGGAGAGGTTATTATTACCTGCAGAGTAAGCCCATGAACTGATGAACTGACAGGTGAGGAAACTGAGGCACAGGCAGATTAAGTAGCTTGCCAAGGTCATACTGCTGACAAGTGGCTGAAGGCAGACCAGCTCTGAAGTGTATGGCCTACTATTTTTTTATATTTGATAAAATACAAAATGATTCAGAGCCCATAGGTGAGAGGAATGATAATGGGTAATTCAGACGTGTTAGAAAGATCTTTAGAAGGCTCAGGAATGCATCCTGTGGCTTAAAGAAGCCACGAGTAACTGTGAGGAGTTACTGAAAAGAAAACATGCTGCCTCCAGGATATATAACGTGAAAAGAAAAAACAAATTGCTTTTAGTGAATCCAGAAGATGCCAGGAAAACCATCTGTTTATTGAGGAAACTATCTTGCTTGTTTTCTGACTTCCCAGGTCTGTGTGACAGAACAATCTCTGAGCTCTCCAAAAAGCCTAACATGCTAATGGCAGGAATAACAGTCCAGTTCAGCAGTGTCTAGAACCGTGGTTCTGGAATTTGAGTGGGCTTCAGAATCTTGTGGAGATCTTGTCAAAGCATAGATTATGGGCCCACTCCCAGAGTTTCTGATTCAGTAAGTCCAGGATGGTACTTGATAATTGACGTTCCTAACAGTTTCCCATGTGATGCTATCACGGCTAGTCTGGGGAATCACGTGTTGAGACTGGTGTAGAGGACTGATGGTCATCTGGTCCACTTTGCCAGGTGTCTGAGGCTATTTCATCTAGAAACAAAACAGATGAACAAATAAACCAGAAACAAACTCACAGAGGTCAGATTAGTGGTTACCATAGGGAAAGGGGGGGTGAGAGTGGGTAATAGGGGTGAAGGGTGTCGACTGGTGAATGGATGGTAACTGGAATTGTGCTGGCAATCACTTTGTAGTGTATACAGATGAGAATTCTACTGCTGTGAGCCTGAGGCTTACACGCTGTTTTTAAAAAACCTTTTACTCTTTTAAAGAAATGTAAAAGGTAAACATTTTCTTTTTACAAGTGATAAGTGTTTATGGTTTAGGTTAATTTTGTAGAATCAACACAAATTAAGGCAGGTAGAAAAAAGTAATCTTTTTAAAAGTGTAACATTTAGCTTGATAAAGTAATTAGAATTAATATCTTTATATCAACACTCATAAACAGTGAATTTTAAAAAATAGGAGGCTGTGTACCAAAATATTCCATGTTTCTTTCTGAGTGATTTTTTTCATATCTGTATTTGAGCTTTTTCCTGAAATAAATCTGAACAATTTGGTAATTAGGGAAAAAGCATAAAAACATCTTAACATCTAATATCACATCCCAAAGTTTTGATTAATTCCTGCCCCCTCCCCCATATAATGGCACACAGAAGTAGTAGGAGAAAGCCTGTGTACAAATGAACATTTCAAAAAATGTCAGAAATTAAAACCAAAATGACTTTGGGAGTTGTCACTCATCAGCATTTATGAGCTAAAATTTTGCAGGAGAGCCTTTCTGCAAAGCTGTGGAAATGACAAAAGAAATTGACCTTGAGTTTATGTGGTTGTGGAGAATCAAGGAAGCTGAGAAAATGAAGTGAAAGCACCTACTTGTATCTTTTACATTACATGGATAGAGTAAATAACACTTATTTAGTAACTGTATGCATCAACTAGATTCCCTTTAAACCGAAATTTTCATTGGGGTGACCAAGCATTTCTTGCTGGAATCCCTGTCCTCATTATAGGCCCCTTCAGGGTGGATCCTCCTCCAGGAGGTGATTGAGGTTCCCCCCAACCCGTACTCCCACCCCCAGGCCCTGTGGTTGTGTAGGTCTTTTAATTTGTAATCTCCGGGAGAGCAGGAAATTTCTTAGGGCACTAAATGAGCCCTCTAGTGCTAATTAAAATTAGTGGGGACCTTTCAAAAGTGTATCCTAAAAAAACTGCAGTTACAGATAAAAACTCAGGCCGAGGTTTTCTCCAAAAGAAAAGACCTGGATTCTATTCAATGAAAGTTAGAGCAGAACTTGCCTCTGCCCGTTAATTGCAAATTCCAAGCTATCATTAAGGTTACATACTTATATATTTAGTATACTTAATTCGCAAATGGATAGACCTGCACAGATGGTGGAAGCTTATTTTGAAACTGTAGAAGAGAAGATTTCCCTGGTGGTCCAGTGGCTGACTCTGAGCTCCCAGTGTAGGGGGCCTGGGTTCGATCCCTGGCCAGGAAACTAGATCCCACATGTGTGTGCTAAGTCACTTCAGTTGTGTCCAACTCTGCGACGCTATGGACCGTAGCCCACCAGGCTTCTCTATCCAAAGGATTCTCCAGGCAGGAAGACTGGAGTAGGTTGCTATGCCCTCCTCCAAGGGATCTTCCCAATTCAAGGGCTGAACTCCTATGTCTCCTACATTGGCAGGCAGATTTTTTTTTTTTACCACTAGTGCCACCTAGGAAGCCCGGATCACATATATCATAACTAAAGATCCTGCATGCTGAAACAGACCCAGTGCAGCCAAATAAATTAATTAAAAGCAAAAAAATAGAAAAACAGTGACTCCTGTTAAAAAAAAAAAGGTAAAAGATTTTTTTAATTCACCTTTTTTGAGAGAGAGGTCTTATTTTTTTTTCCTACCAGTAATAATGAGTTTTTAAATTAGATGGTTTCGATACTGGCTTCATATTTTTTAAGACCTCCTGTACTATAGTGGTTTTACATAGAATTCTACTTCCCAGAATACGCCTGTTAATGTACAATCCATCTCCCCTGCCAGGATGAATACACAAACAAACAAATATATATAAAATATTTTACTTCCTTCTAGTGAAAGTATGGCGCCAGCTTGCTATTGAATATGCAAAGAGATCTATAAAACATGGTCTGGAATGATCCAATTAGGAAGATAAAAGCCTGTTTATTTGTATGCCAGTGCCAAGAAAGTAGTGCAGGCAAATAGCGCTCTAGTAATTTAGAGGAAAAGATTGATTGTGAGAGGGAAAAAAACCAAAACCATTTTTAAGAGTCTGAGTCGATTGGGACTTGGAGAGAGACTGAGTCTTGAACCTTGGTGCAGCTGCTTCCATTTCCACTGCAGCAAAAGAGAGAGTCTGGGCTGCAGGGCTCTGAGAATGCCTTTTATGAAAATAGAAAGCACTTTTCAGCCTTCCAAGATGGTACACTACCTTGAGCTTGGACTCATTCCTTGAAAATTAAGCTAGAGCTTTTCTTATTCGCGTGCTCACTACCCTGTTCACATGGAACACTTTTATGCCCCAAGGGAAAGGTTTTTTGCATGATGGAGTGGGGGGCTTCTCTGGTTGCTCAGCTGGTAAAGAATCTGCCTGCAGTGCAGGAGACACGAGTTTAGTCCCTGGGTCAGAAGATCCTCTGCAGAAGGAAATGACAACCCACTCCAATACTCTTGGCTGGAGAACTCCATGGACAGAGGAGCCAGGCAGGCTACAGTCCATGGGGTTGCAAGAGTTGGACAGGGCTTAGCGACTAAATCACCAACCTCTGTTCTCATCTACTCTTGAGGCTATTTGCCTAAATTATGCATTATTTGGGATTATTTCTGGGAGCAGCATGGCCCCTAGTGCCCAGTAAATATACCACCTATTGTTTGTGAAATCTGAATCTGGAAGAGCATTTCATATCAAAGGGGTTTATACAAAGCTATTGAGAGAAAGTCTGTTTAGGTCATTACATTCAGTCCTGGATGTAATCCTCAATTTATTTTCTGTATACATAAAGCTTCAGTAGTGTCCCAGCCATAGTACTACAGGAATCTTTTCTTTCTCCTTTAGATACAGGTTCCTGAGATTTCCCTCCCATCTCTTTCTCCTTGCTGCTATAGATGACCCTCTCCTGACTTTTGAAATCAGCTTGGATTCCTGCTCCTGTTCCTTATAGTCCTCAAATTCTCTCTCATCTCAGCAGTGGCTGGAACTCCATAGTAGCTGAGATGAATGATCCTGTCTGGGAGCACCAGCCTCTCCTTTATCAAACCTCTTAACCACATACCATTCTTCTTCCTAACCCAGCCCCCATTCCTGCCCCTCAGTCACTTTCAAGTTTCATTCCTTTGGCAGAGAACTTCTCGATCCTCATTCCCTTATCATCTTTGCTGCATCCCCGGTGGCTCAGACGGTAAAGAATCTACTTGCAATGCAGGAGACCTGGGTTGGATCCCTGGGTCGGGAAGATCCCCTGGAGAAGGGAATGCCACCTCACTCCAGTACACTTGCCTGGAGAATGCCATGGATGGAGGAGCCTGGCAGGCTACAGCCTATAGGGTCGCAAAGAGTAGGACCCAGCTGAGTGACTAACACTTTTACCTTAACTATATCTTAGCCCTTTTCTTAACTTCTCACCCAACAAGAAAATTTTCCTTAAGTCAGTCTCTTATTTTTGAGGAATTCTGATCACCATTTTTAGGGGAAAATTCCTTATATTTTATGGTTGATTTAGGATTTAACTTAGGGAATGTGACCTGTCTTTTGTTGGAGACTCCCTAGGTAAGCAAAAGAGGAAAAGCAGAAGACTGGATAAAAATCATAATATTTTCCTCTTTTGCATATGTACACCCCCTACCCACAGCCATCTGTCTGTCTGTTAAGTATCAGCTTTATTGAGATATTTCTTCAGTTCAGTTGCTCAGTCGTGTCCAAGTCTTTGCAACCCCATGGGCTGCAGCACACCAGGCCTCCCTGTCCATCACCAACTCCCGGAGCTTACTCAAACTCATGTCTGTCAAGTCGGTGATGCCATCCAACCATCTCATCTTCTGTTGTCCCCTTTTCCTCCTGCCTTCTTTCCAAGCATCAGGGTCTTTTCCAGTGAGTCAGTTCTTCGCATTAGGTGGCTGAAGCATTGACGTTTCAGCTTCAGCATCAGTCCTTCCAAAGAATATTCAAGACTGATTTCCTTTAGGATTGACTGGTTGGATCTCCTTGCAGTCCAAGGAGATATTACCTACATATAGCTGGTTTTAGAAAAGGCAGAGGAACCAGAGATCAAATTGCCAACATCCGCTGGATCATGGAAAAAGCAAGAGAGTTCCAGAAAAACATCTGGAACATTTCTGCTTTATTGACTATGCCAAAGCCTTTGACTGTGTGGATCACAATCAACTGTGGAAAATTCGAGAGAGATGGGAATACCAGACCACCTGACCTGCCTCTTGAGAAACCTATATGCAGGTCAGGAAGCAACAGTTAGAACTGGACATGGAACAACAGACTCGTTCCAAATAGGAAAAGGAGTACGTCAAGGCTGTATATTGTCACCCTGCTTATTTAATTTCTATGCAGAGTACATCATGAGAAACGCTGGACTGGAAGAAACACAAGCTGGACTCAAGATTGCCGGGAGAAATATCAATAACCTCAGATATGCAGATGATGCCACCCTTATGGGAGAAAGTGAAGAGAGCTAAAAAGCCTCTTGATGAAAGTGAAAGAGGAGAGTGAAACAGTTGGCTTAAAGCTCAACATTCAGAAAACGAAGATCATGGCATCTGGTCCCATCACTTCATGGGAAATAGATGGGGAAACAGTAGAAACAGTGTCAGACTTTATTTTTCTGGGCTCCAAAATCACTACAGATGGTGACTGCAGCCATGAAATTAAAAGACGCTTACTCCTTGGAAGAAAAGTTATGACCAACCTAGGTAGCATATTCAAAAGCAGAGACATTACTTTGCCGACTAAGGTCCGTCTAGTCAAGGCTATGGTTTTTCCTGTGGTCATGTATGGATGTGAGAGTTGGACTGTGAAGAAGGCTGAGTGCCGAAGAATTGATGCTTTTGAACTGTGGTGTTGGAGAAGACTCTTGAGAGTCCCTTGGACTGCAAGTAGATCCAACCAGTCCATTCTGAAGGAGATCAACCCTGGGATTTTTTTGGAAGGACTGATGCTAAAGCTGAAGCTCCAGTACTTTGGCCACCTCATGAGAAGAGTTGACTCTTTGGAAAAGACTCTGATGCTGGGAGGGATTGGGGGCAGGAGGAGAAGGGGATGACAGAGGATGAGATGGCTGGATGGCATCATGGACTCGATGGACGTGAGTCTGAGTGAACTCCGGGAGATGGTGATGGACAGGGAGGCCTGGCGTGGGGTTGCCATTCATGGGGTTGCAAAGAGTCGGACACGACTGAGTGACTGAACTGAACTGAACTGATTGTAAAATTTACCCCTGTAAAGTACACAATTCAGTGGTTTTTAATATACTCACAGTTATATCTAATAACACTAATCTCAGAACATTTTTATCACCCCCTAAAGAAGTCACATACACGTTAGCAGTCACTTCCTATTTTCATTCCTCCCCATCTCCAGGCAGCCACTAATCTAGTTTCTGACTATGGATTTGTCTACTCTGGACATTTCAACTAAATTGAATCCCACAATATGTGGCTATTCGTGACCAATTTATTTTACTTTAGCAAAATATTTTCAGGGTTCATCCTTGCTGTGACATGTGTCAATACCTCATTTCTCCCTCTGTTCTCTTATGTAACTAATGGTGGTAGATCAGTAGGAAAGAACAGAAAAAATTCTGTAAAAGTTGCCAACCCCATAATACTGTGATTTTATTTGGCAGTTGCCTTGGAGCAGATGGCAGATCCCTCGTAGGCATCCGATACTGTGGAGTTAAGTACTTCTTCATTTACTTGGATGTGGTACTAGAAAAACCTACTGATGGGTGTTTGGTCATCTTGTATGGTCATCTTTGTTCCCTCTGTTGAATTCACTTATATCATTCAACTCTTTAGCCAGTTTTCCACCAAAGTAGACCCATGAGCAAGTAAAGAAGAAAATATAAGAAAGTAAGAAGATACCATATCATTTATATGCAAGGCATTTATAAAGTCCTGTCCACTTTAAAAACACATCTCACAATGAGAACAAACTAAGAATATCACAAAGTCAATTCTACAATGAAATTCAGATAGCTAAGGTTTTTTATTTATCTGCCATTTTCAGCAGTACCATTCAGTTTAGTATTCTGATTTGTAGAGAAAACTGATCTGGGGAAATATTAGTTTCTTGAATTACAGTTTTGATGCTTGACACCAAGCTGATTTAAGAAGATGGTTTTGGTTATTAAATGGTGTATCTGTTACGAGTTTTGACATGATCACATTCAGTATAGTAATCCAGTGGGAGGGTTCTGGGTACCATGGTAACAAGCATTTGGTTTATGCCTGCTTATGGGCTTTTCTGGAAAAAATTCTGCATTCAGAATTAGTATGGCTTCGCCCTTTCTGGTTGTCAGAAACAGAGATTCACTTAAGTGTCTGAATAGAAAAAGGTAGAGTGTGGTGAAGTAGGGGCACAAGTTACTGCCAAGCTCTAGCTGGGGAGACCCAGAAGTTCATTAATGACTGAGGCTGCGGTAGGGCTGGAGGTGATCTTCATCTTTCAGGTGGGGTGGGTGCCTTGCTGACAGGAGCCCTCCCTTCGCATAGTGCTGGTGTCTGCTCACCATACGTCAGCTCACATGTGGCTTTGGGGTGTTGTAGTTCCAACTCGACCTCCTGCCAGTCTTTTCTGTTCTCAGCTCATTGATAAATGATTCAGTATCCTGGCTTCTCTAGTTGAGTGTGGAGATGGGGCTCCAGTTGGCCCAGAGAATCTTTTTATACCAGGTCATGACCAACTGATTACTTGCAAATGACTACCTTTAGGAGTGGTATCCAGAACTTGGTGAAGAGTAGGAAGCTATATGGGAGAAAGCAATGGCACCCCACTCCAGTACTCTTGCCTGGCAAATCCCATGGATGGAGGAGCCTGGTAGGCTGCGGTCCATGGGGTCGCTAAGAGTCGGATACGAGTGAGTGACTTCACTTTCACTTTTCACTTTCATGCATTGAAAAAGGAAATGGCAACCCATTCCAGTGTTCTTGCCTGGAGAATCTCAGGGATGGGGGAGCCTGGTGGGCTGCAGTCTATGGGGTCACATGGAGTCGGACATGACTGAGGCAGCTTAGCAGCAGTATCAGGAAGCTATATGGATAAAACACACCTGCCCCATCCATCCATGGCTTAGAGAGAATTCAGCTGGCAGTTGGAGGCTGTGGTTGGCATTTGTCATGCAGAATTGTGGTGTGGTGGGGGAAGGCACTTTATGTTAGGACTTTGGGGTAAAGATGCTGGTGTATTTTGTGTGACCAAGGGAAGAACCAAGAGCCCCAGAACAACAGAAAGTAAAGGTTTCTATCCCCCAGCCTCTTGATTCTAGCTTCTATTTCTGCTCCTGCAGGTGGTCTTCCAGGTAGTAGGGAATGTGGCTGCCATGTGCCCCTGAACTATGCTATCCACCTCTTGCCTCATTTTTCTAGTTTCAGTTGGCAACATTGGTGGCTGTTGGATAAGGAGGCTGTAATTTACTAGACTTTGGTCAAGGGGTAACTCCTGAATGGGTGAACTGTGATGTGGGGCTGCAGAGGTGTAAGAACATGGTAGCTCTCCCTGGAACCACATGGAGCTCTTCCTACAAAAGGGAGTGGGCGCTGGGCAGATGGCAGTGCATAACAGTAGATGCTCGTGGCCTGTTTTCGGAGAGATTGATGTTCTTGATTCGGAGATAAAACTATTTTATAAAATAGCACGGTGACTTTCACCATTGACTAACTGCTTCTTTAAAACAAAGCAGCCAGTAACCTTATAGCTTCCTTTTTGTTAGTCGCTTAGTCATGTCCGACTCTTTGCAACCCCATGGACTGAGCCCACCAGGCTCCTGTGTCCATGGGATTTTCCAGGCAAGAATACTAGAGTGGGTAGCCATTCCCTTCTCCAGGGAATCTTCCTGATCCAGGGATCGAACCCAGGTCTCCTGCATTGCAGGTAGATTCCTACTCTCTGAGCCACCAGGGAAGACTCAACAGCTTCCCTTAATACCTTTGAAAAAATATAGAGAAATGAACATTAGTGTGTCAGTCTTTAGAGTGTGTGTTATTAGAGTTAGCTGTTCAGTTTGTACCTAAATTAACTTGTATTTGCTTGGTGATTTAGTGACTTGGAAACAGTCTAGACCGTTGTTTCTTTTGGGGCCTCAACGACCAGAAGAGTGTGACAGGTGCCTGGTAATAGCATGTCACTCCAGATTTCTTGGCAGTATAGTGACGTAAGTACATTAGCATGTTCCTTACTGGTATGTTTTCTGTTTTTGGGAAATAGGCTATATAAGACAGTCAGTACATGGGACTGTTACATCAAGGTGTCCCAGTTTCCCAAAACCTGAATCTTAGTCTCTATTTTCTGATTGATAAACATACCCATTTCCCACAATTCTGATTGCAGATTATCATTATTTAATTTTTAAGGGAAGTGTTGATATCTTTTCTGTAGACCTGTGAATTTTCAGAACCCTAAGGTAGTGATGTATTACTGGATGAGGCTGATAAAAATTTTGCCACACACGTTTAAATTTCTTCAGAGTCCTTTGATTTTTTGAGCATGTATGTGAAATGGCTTTATTAGCCCCATGATTGTGTCTGTAGGCATTGTAAGAAACAGATGGCTGAAGTCAGGGAGATGCTGGGCCATTTTCCAGGTCCCCAGGCACTCCCTGCATTGCAAATTACCATTTGGGTCACCTTCTTAAGTCTTCGGGAATCCCAGGCTCTCACCACTGCTCCAGCCTGAGTCTTACTAATTTTATATGTGTGCTCAAGGTGGATGTATCTGTGCTTTGTCTCTCTGGCTGATTGCTAAAAAGTCCTCAAAGACAGTAACAGTGCATTACTTTTTTCAACATTCTTTGTGTAAGTCAGAATGTGGCCATGTGTTAATACTTCTACTTGTTGTGCTGAAGAACCAGTTCGTGGTCAGAACTACTAAGTGTCACTTCATTGGGGAAAATTTCTCTCTAATTTCTGTAATACCCATTGAAAAATTAGTTCTAGGTATTTAAGACTTAATGGCACCCCACTCCAGTACTCTTGCCTGGCAAATCCCATGGACGGAGGAGCCTGGTAGGCTGCAGTCCATGGGGTTGCTAAGAGTCGGACACGACTGAGTGACTTCACTTTGACTTTTCACTTTCATGCATTGGAGAAGGAAATGGCAACCCACTCCAGTGTTCTTGTCTGGAGAATCCCAGGGACGGGGGAGCCCGGTAGGCTGCCGTCTATGGGGTCACACAGAATTGGACACGACTGAAGTGACTTAGCAGCAGCAGCTTAAAATACATTATAAAGTATTAATATTGCATTGTGTATCATGGGCTTCCCTGGTGGCCCAGAAGGTAAGGCATCTCCCTGCAATGCAAGAGACCCGGGCTCAATTCCTGGGTCGGGAAGATACCCTGGAGAAGGAAATGGCAATCCACTCCAGCACTCTTGCCTGGAAAATCCCATGGATGGAGGAGCCTGATAGGCTACAGTCCATGGGGTCGCAAAGAGTTGCCCACAACTTTACAATGCATGCACTGTTAAAAAAAAAAGAAAATCCAAACTCTGTGAAAGTAGACAGTGAATGTTCCCCTTCCCCAAGCCTGTCTCTATTCCTAAAGATAATTCCTTTTGAAAGTTTGATGTATGTCTTGATGACTGTTTTATACAGTCTTGTTTCCTCAGAACAGATTCCATGTTGGTGAGGAACATGCTGATGTTGTGCTTAATGTCACCATACTGGGAAAAAGTCTGGAATGGCACTTTCTTATGGGGCACTTGTCGTACTCTAAAAGTTTGAAATATTTTCCATGTAAATTATTGTGAATAGTAGCAGGACCAGTTGATTGTTAGAATTGGGAGTCTAGTCTTCCTCACCAAAGAGTATTGCTTTAGACTTCTGTCCTTGAAGGATCTGATCTCCCTACTGCATTGTTAATTGACAGTGAGGCTTCTGGGGGTTTAGCATTGTTTGGAAGCTAGTATGGACCATTATACAGTGGATCAGACATTTTTCCACGATGCCGTCAGTGTGGCCCCTGCCTCCTTTTGTGCTGCACAGGTCGGCCCCTAGGTTTTTTGTCTGTTTGTTTATTTGTTTTTTGGCCAGAAGAGTTAAAGCTGAAGATTTCTTGTTTTGTCTGCTCCTCTTTCAGGTCACTGCAGTGTTTCTGGACCTCTTCCCTCTTTGTGTCTCTCTCTTCCATGTTTCTGGGATACTGTAGAGGCTTAACGTGCAGCCTCTCTAAAGAGGCAGGCACTCCTGGATGGGCCTGAAGTTTGCCTGTGTTCTCCTGTGTGTCATTATTAACCTCAAGTGGGTGCCAGCAACTGGCGTTTGATAATTTAATGGTTAATAACAAATTTGTATGTCAGCCACAGTTTTCCTCCTGGAATACTGTATCCTGACTTTAAGGACATAGGGAATCTGGTAAATGTGGTGAACACACATGACAGAGAAGGGAATGCTATCACTGTAGTGTGTGGCTCCTAGATTACCTCCCATTTTGCTGTGGTGGCTCAGGTGGTAAAGCATCTGCCCGCAATGCAGGAGACCCAGGTTCGACCCCTGGATTGGGAAGATCCCCTGGAGAAGGAAATGGCAACCCACTCCAGTATTCTTGCCTGGAAAACCCCACAGATGGTGGACCCATGGGGTCAGAAAGAGGCGGACAGAACTAAGTGACTTCACTTTTGCGGCGACAGCCAAGGACCACTCCTCTGTCCCCCAGACTAGGCTCCAGGTGGACTCGAGTGCTGTTGTCAAGGTGGTTGCTTTCACTGTTGTGTAATTTAAGCCTTTTTTTTTTTTTTTCCTGTGGTTAGCAACAACAGAAACAATCCAGTAACTTTCTAAATCCACAGGGCTAGCAGCCTGTCATTTAGCCAGCTTGGCCCCCCGGTCAGTTTTACCTTTCTTCTAACCAGTATGTGGGTTTGATAGTTCCATGGACTGATAGTCCCAAAGCTGTATTATATACTGATGTTGGAGAAATAAGATTAGAGATGACATCTGTTACCCTCTGTGTGACTCTGCAGTGAAGATACAGACTTTTGTATCTGGAACTGGTCATTCTGCAGAGGATCCATGTATGCCTCCCACGTTTGCCCTGAGCACACCATCCCTGGAACTGCCTCCAAGCATATGAGGGAAAGCCCATGTTCGTAGGATGCTTGTAAATAATGGAGAAGTATTTAAGACTGCCCTGAGAAATACAGGATGGCAAGGAGGCCACGCTGGAGGAGGCACTTGATACTAATTTGAAACCCCAAACCCCTGGCACTGAATTAACAGTGTGCTTGTGCCTTCTTTGTGCATTTAATCAGCCATAATCTTCAAGTGTGCCCACATGTAGGTTTTTCTTCTTTTTAACTCTTTCACATTCAGGGAGCCATTGTAATTGGCACACTCAACACCATTATTATCTGAACTCAATTTTACCACGAAGCATGTAGTTTCTATGTTTTTAAAACCGAATGAAGGACCTTAGAGTAATCACATTGATCTAACCTATAACTGACTTAAGATTTTGAAACAAAAAATTTGAGGGAAATAATCAGTAAGAAATGAATTTTTGTAGCACTACTGTATGCACATAAATTTATGTCCAGATTTTCTATGAGGTTATGTCCTGATAAACCCATCAGCAAGTTGAAAATGTCACAAGTCAAAAATGCATTTAATACACTTAACCTGCCGAGCACCATAGCTTAGCCTAGCCTATCTTAAAAGTGCTCAGAACCACTTAATATTAGTCTGAATCTAATAAAGCCCATTTTATAATAAAGTGTTGTCTATCTCATGTAATGTATGGTGTGTGCTATACTAAAAGTGAAAACCAGAAGGGCTGAAAGTGTATTTACCCTCTTGGTTATTTACCCTCTTGATCACCTGGCTGACTGGAGCTGCTGTACAGCATACAAGGCAGTATCATAATGCATGCAGACTGTTATTCTGGGAAAAGATCAAAATTCACAGATTGAAGTATGGTTTCTACCAAATGCATATTGCTTTTGCAAAATCAAGTTGAACTATCCTAAGGGACTATATATGGGTATATGTGTGTGCGTCCACCCACATTTGCATTTTGCGAAGTAGTGTTTACATGTATTTCATGCGTTGCTCTGATATTTTCAGTTCCTCTTTTTTAATGCTAGTATTGATATCCTAGTTAGAGTTTATAACAAACAAGTGTTGGAAGATCCTGTGGTAACAGGTTCATTTGAAAGTACATCTGTGTGGTCTCTGTTTTGAAACTTTACGAATCATGATGATTAGAGTGATTGTTTCATGTTTTGTTTCATTCACTCATTAACGAATGAATGAATGAAATAGTTATTGAGCATCCATTATGTACCAGGCACTGAGAATAGCTTTAGAGATACAACTGACCCTTCAACAATGCGGGGATTAGTGATGCCGACCCTCCATGCAGTAGAGAATCCGGGTATAACTTTATAGTCAGCCTTCTGTGTCGTGGTTCCTCTGTATGTGTGGTTTTGCATCTGCTGGATTCAGCCAGCCACGAATCAGGTAGCACTGTAGCATCTACTGTTGAAAGAAATCCATGGATCTGCACAGTTCAGACCCATGTTGTTCAAGGGTCAACTTGTGTAGAGATAGATGATGAAGTGGAAACAAGCCTGTGGTCAACAGAAAAGATTTTCTGTAGTTCTCGCAGAGGAGAGGCAGTGTCAGTAGATGCAACAGAGTTTCAGGGTGAGCAGGTGGTGCCCTGCATGGCACGATGGTGCCCAGCTCCCTCGGGGAGCCACCAGAAGTGAGAAGGAGCTCCCGCGAGAGCCGTGAGTAAACAAGGAGGGCCTCCAACGTCACGCCAAGGAGTTCAGTCCCTCATCCTTCAAGCTAGTGGTTTTCTATACTTGGGTTCAAGAGAGTTTTTAAGTAGAATCGTATTTGTTATTTCAGTATGTAAAATGGAAGCCTGGAGCCACTCTGCATGAAACAGAATGGCCTCACCTGGTTTTTTTTAGCCCCAGGGATCCTGAACCTTCTAGTGACTTAACCTGAGAACACTGGTAGGTGGGACTTGAGCCCTCCTGGGGACACCATGGAGGAAGGCCAAGGAGAACAGCTAGATGGAGGGAAGCCATTTAAGGAGACTGTCCTGTTTGTCTGGAGATGAGGAGGAAGCCCTGAAACTGGGGCGATGGCCAAGGGTTTGAGAAAGCAAGGACTTAAACTGAATCT
>SJXQ01001518.1:65687-159283 GCA_006408695.1 Aepyceros melampus | reverse complement strand
CTCATGTTGTTTGCTCTGGTGCCAGAAGCTGGGGTATCTTCAGAGTTGTGTGGGGTATTTTGGTTGCAAGTATGCAAGGCAGGTTGCTGTTAATTTTTATTTGTTTTTGCTCTATCCCATGGCCTCCAGTTTTCAGGACTATATTATGTTTTCCTTAGCTTGCATTTGCCTATATTCTCCCTGGCTTTGGGGAACCATATGGGCCCCAGGGCACTCTCATCTGCTTCCCCACACACCCATGCACAGGTCCTCCTAGGGCCTGCTGCTGCTGCTGCTGCTAAGTTACTTCAGTTGTGTCCGACTCTGTGCGACTCCATAGATGGGGGCCCACTGTCTCTGGGATTCTCCAGGCAAGAATACTGGAGTGGGTTGCCATTTCCTTCTCCAATGTATGAAAGTGAAAAGCGAAAGTGAAGTCGCTCAGTTGTGTCTGACTCTTAGCGACCCCATGGACTGCAGCCCACCAGGCTCCTCCACCCATGGGATTTTCCAGACAAGAGTACTGGAGTGGGGTGCCATTGCCTTCTCCATCCTAGGGCCTGAGCACCCTGCTATTCCTAAGTTTGAATTCAGGCATCCAGGACTGTCCATCTCAGGTCTGATGCTGAGAAAGGAGAGTGGCTTTCGAGGCCTGGAGTCTGGGATTAAATGTCTATTCTGCTGCTTACCAGCTGTAAGGTAGTGGACAAAGTTACTTCTATAGGATGAGAACCATAATATCCTCCCTATGGAACTGTGGAGAGAACTTTAAATGGAAGGTGCTGAGCTCAGCATCTGTACACGGTAGGCATGTGGTAGGGGCTGCTAATTATAACACTGCATTAGGAAGAAGGGCATGGTAACCCACTCCAGTATTCTTGCCTGGAGAATTCCATGGACAGAGGAGTCTGGGGGCTACAGTCGGTGGGGTTGCAAAGAGTCGGACACAACTGAGCAACTAACACACACACACATTTGGAAGATCAATCTTGTGAAGAGAGGGCTCCTTTCTCCTCCTACAAGGAGGACTTCCATATTGAGAATGATACATGAATGCACAGTGGGTGGATGAGAAGTCAGGTGGAAAAACAGGAACAATAAAGGCAGGGCTGACCTGTGGCCTTTTGTGCTGTGGTGTTCACAGGGCATTTGTGATGCCAGGCCTTCTCCTGGGAGTGGTGGTGGGGGTTGGGGGAGGGCATTGGAAAAGCCTCATTTCACTTTTTTAATAAAAAAAAACAAACAAAAACTCTTTAAGTTCTTCACATTTGTGTCTTCTCTTGCTGCATTTTCCTATTTTGGGTTTTTTGCACTCAGTGCACATTACATGATCAGAACCCTAAACGCTTATGGAGAGAATAATTTAGGGAAAGCATGTCGTAAAAAATATTTTAAATCTTTTTTTGGAGTGGAGGTTGAGAAAAAAATTTTTTTTCTCTGCAAATAGTCAAGATTGGAGGGAGCGGGAGGGATGGAGATTTAAGCGGGAGATTCGTGTTCCTCGGAGGGAGACAGATGAGCTTAGCATAGAACATCCAAGTCCAGGGAGTTCCCTGGCCATCCAGGGGTTGAGGCTCTGCCTTCCAATGCAGGGGGCTTGGGTGCAATCCCTGGTTAGGGAACTAAGGTCCCACATGTTGTGGGGCACAGCCAAAAAAAAAAAAACATCCAAGTCAAATTGCCTGCACTTGCTGGGAGAAGGTTGGTCCTCTGTGGGGGTTATTAGCTTTAGGGCCCTGTTCCCTGTTGTTGAGACAGCTGTAGTTTGGTATCAGGGGATAGTAAAGAAGAAATATTGCTAGATTTTCAGGGGGATTATTTGCAATACTCAAAATTTGTGTATCACTTTCATCTTGGGCAAGATTATAAAAATATTACTATAATATTAAGAGCAGTCTTCATTAGGGGGCATTAGCCCCTGTTTCACAGATTTCAGTCTGAGATTTTCTGAATTAGGTTGTTATTTGCCCAGCCTGCCTGCTTTAGTGGTGGTATAAATCAGGGGCCCTGCACTCCAGGGAAGTAATTGAAAGCCTCTGATGCCTATCTGTGACCCAGCTTCTCTACTCCCTTGGAAATTGTCCTCCTTCCCATAAGTATTTGTTGGCCTCTGAACACCCTTTAATTCATGGAAAAAAGAATGTTGTACCTCTCCCCATTAGAGAATTATGAGTAAGACTTTGAGTAAACTTAGAAGATTAGAACTGCTGTAGGAACAGATATTAGAACAAAGCCTTTAGATTTTTTTTTTTTGAAAGTAATGAATACTCATTTGTGACATCAGTGGTGATTAAGCTGACTTTAAAACCTTTCCTGATAGAGTCAAATGTCACCTATGTTTAATAGGAAAGCTGAATAAAGAATCAGATATTTTATAGCGTTCTTTCTTCTGATTGTCAAGCACAAGATAAGTGTGACCAGTTTTAAAAGGGAGACCTAAGTGACCTTTTTTTTTTTTAAAAAAAGGTCAAACATTTGTGTTAAGTAGTATACTAAAAAGGTATGATGGTGTAAATTACCTTATAAGGTATGGAGGTATAAAATATATCCTAGTATGACTGTTGGTAGGTTATAGAAACAACTTGGAAAACATCTTTTGAAAAGCGGTAAGTTTTATTTAAGGAAGGATGAAATTAAATTAGTAAAGGTATCCTAGGATCATGCAAAGTGACTGGGCACTTTATTCAAATACCTACTGTCCCACTGCTCTTCTACTGTTTTAGAAAAGCCAGACATTAAAGATGGGCACTAAAGTCTAAGGAAAATTTTTTTTAGGTCCCAAAGCTGTTTATGGCATTGACAAAAGTGCTGCTGTCAATACTGTTACTGCAGTCCGGGGATTGGGATGCTGCTGGGCTTGGCTAGTTGAGACTATGGAGAAGTCATCTAGCCTCTCTCAGCTTCACTGTCCTCATTTGAAAAACAAGGAGGTGGACAGGTTAGATATACTAAGGTGCGTAGGCCTCCATAGGCATGTGGTGCTGGAGAAGACTCTTGAGAGTCCCTTGGAGATCAAACCAGTCCATCCTAAAGGAGATCAACCCTGAATATTCATTGGAAGGACTGATGCTGAAGCTGAAGCTCCAAACTTCGGCCATCTAATGTTTAAGAGCCAAAATGTGAAGAGCCAACTCCTTGGAAAAGACCCTGATGCTGGGCAAGATTGAGGGCAGGAGGAGAAGGGGGCGACAGAGGATGAGATGGTTGGATGCCATCACTGACTCAATGGACATGAGTTTGAGCAAACTCTGGGAGATAGTGAGAGACAGGGAAGCCTGGTGTGCTGCAGTCCATAGGGTCCCAAAGAGTCAGACACAGATTAGTGACTGAACCGCAATAGGCCTCCAAGAGTGTGTGTGGGCCCCTGAGGAGTTAGCAGACTGCCTTCCTGTGGTTGCCAGGGTGAATTAGGGCCTCTTTTCCCAGTGGTTTGTGTGTACACAATGAGATGTAGACTGTGTATTGATGATAGCAACCTTTGTCCTTCTCCAGGAGATATTAAATGCCATGTGACTCTGACTCAAGTCCTAGTTGCTTGTTAATTTTTTGTGAACTTTTTATGTTTGATAAGTCAGAAATGCAGGCTCTTATAGAATGTTAACAAGACTTTTAGTATAATCACTTCAAATTACAGGCCCTTCTTCTATGTAATGATTTTTGCCATTTGCCCTTCCATAATCTTACCTAGGCAGGATGGAGGACACTTTGATCAGTCAGAGCTGTGATCCATTGCTTCATGGGCCCTTTTTACACGAAAATTATTCTTGACAGAAAACTATGGATATACCCACACTAAGAGGGTATCAGTGAGTCTGAATATTTCAGGAGAGTTGATGGAGTATCACAAAACCGTAGGAGTATGGAAAGCACTTCTGTTTAATATCTACCACGGTGATCCTGTGCACCTGTGGGCCTGCTCATGGAGATACTCACCCACACCTATACCCACACCCAGACTGTGTAGGTGTGTGCACGCCTGCTTAACTATGATATGTTGCCACTGATTCTTCTTAACGTACCAAAAACTGCTATTACAAATTTGTGATTTGGGGATTCAACCTCAAAGAAGCTGATTGAAAAAAATAATTTTTGAACAATTTCATGAAAGTGGGCATGTAGAGATCAGAAGGCCTGACATTAGGGGTAACTGAGGTAAATGGAAGTGACTCTGGAGGACTATGCATGCAGACATGAGGCTTGGAGGCAATTTGAAGTCAATAAGTAATTTATTGGGACTTTTGTTGTAAAAATGGCAGTTGGCAGAATTCCCATCCAGTTTTCTTTTTTTCCTTCTTAAGGGTTAAAGAGGACTTGAAGGAATCAGTGTGTTGGTTGATAGCATTTGAGAACGTTTTGTTCAAGTTTAGAGTCATAGGCACGAAACTTGGCCTTAAATCTGCTTTTATAGCCATGCCCAGTAGTGGATTCCCCTGGAGACTGTACCAGACCTTTTTAATTTTATTTTAAATTGTGGTTAAAAAAACTCATTACATGGAATTTACCATGTTAACCATTTTTAAGTGGACAGGTCAGTAGTGTTAACTGTATTGACATTGTTATGCAGCAAATCTCTAGAACATTTTTATCTTGCAAAACTGAAATCCTATTCCTGTTAAACAACAGCTCCCCAGTTCCCCCTCCCCCAACTCCTGGCAACCTCCATTCTACTTTCTGTTTCCTTGAGTCTGACTGCTCTAGATTCCTCATGTAAGTGGAATCATACAATACCCATTTTTTATTTTTAACTTTTTTATTTTGTATTGGAGTATAGGTGATTGACAATGTCATGATAGTTTCAGGTGAATAGCAAAGGGACTCAGCCATATGTATACATGTATCCATTCACCTCCGTACTCCCCTCCCATCCAGGCTGTCACATAACATTGAGCAGAGTTCCATGTACTGTAAGTACCCGTCTTTTTATGACTGGCTTATTGCATAATGTCCTTGTAATGACAGCATAATGTCCTTAGGGTTCATCCATGTTGAAACATGCAAAGGATTTTCTTCTTTTGTAAGGCTGAATAGTATCCCATTCAGAGAAGGCAGTGGCAACCCACTCCAGTACTCTTGCCTGGGGAATCCCATGGACGGAGGAGCCTGGTGGGCTTCAGTCCATGGGTTCACTAAGGTCGGACACGACTGATCGACTTCATTTTCACTTTTCACTTTCATGCATTGGAGAAGGAAATGGCAACCCACTCCAGTGTTCTTGCTTGGAGAATCCCAGGGACAGGGGAGCCTGGTGGGCTGCCATCTATGGGGTCGCACAGAGTCGGACACAACTGAAGTGACTTAGCAGCAGCAGTATCCCATTGTATGTATATGCCACATTTTCTTTATCCATTCACTCATTCATAGACATTTGGATTACTACCACCTCTTGGCTGCTCTGAATAATGCTGCAGTGAACATGGGTGTGCAGATATCACTTTGAGATTCTGCTTTCAGTTGTCTTGGGTAAATCCAGATTTGAGATTTCTGGATCATCTGTAGTTCTATTTTTAATTCTTTGAGAAGCAATCATACTGTTTTCCATAGCAGCTGCACCATTTTACATTCTCATTAGCAGTATACAAGGGTTCCAGTTTCTACCCATCCTTTATTGAAGCGTTTATTGTTATTAAGTTAAAGGTGCAGTGGAAAAAAGGTACCATCATGGTCACAATGCCTGGTTTTCCTGGTAGGTGGTAATTTAAAAGGGTGATAGAAATGGTAGCAAAAGATGAGTGGAGAGGTGGTTATAAGTGAGCATAGCAGGTTTTAGAAGAGAACCTAGTCTCTCTCCTCTTTCTCATTCTTTACCTGTCATTGAAGTGCTGGCTATAGTGAAAAAATCCATTGGTCAGATTTAAAAAAAAATGCCTCCTGAGTAAATTGTTCCCCCTGAACATCCTAAGAACGATAGAGGAAAGTCCAGTGAAAAAAACTGAGAGAAGGGGGGTCTTTGCACAACAGGCCTTGGGATTCAGGTTTCTGGTAGCTGACTGTGAGTCCGGTTCTCTACTAGGCTGGGAGGGTGGTATCAGAGAGGCCAGTACCATAGTCCAGGGCCTCCTTGTCTCTCTGCTGGTACAAGGTGGATATCAGAGAATACTCAGAAAGATGTGGGCCATCTGCCACTTAGTACCAGCCTGTAGGCGCCAGAGGCTTGTGTTGGATGCTGGACAGGAGGCAGGTTGGATGCTGCAAAGGAGGCAGATTAGATGCTGGAAGGGAGGTAGGAGATGGGATGAGTGTGTCCTTTCTCTGATTTCAAGCCCTGGACTCACTTCCCTGACCACAAGGCACAAGAAATACCTGCCACTTCCTTTGTCCTCAGCCCCTGATACCTTCAGATTTTCCCTGGAAATGAAAGAGCAGCAAAGATTCAGAAGGAGTGCTTTCTGATTGCTGGTGTGCAGTAACTACCTGTGTCTCTGGGCATGCTGCTCTGGGCCTCGTTTTCTTTCTCTGTGAATAAGATGGCTGGCTCAGATGGGTGAATTTTGAGAAGACCATTTTGACCCCTGTGTGGAGCTCTAGCTCTCATCCTCTTGTGAAAGATTAAGGTATGGACAAGGGAGTGTTACATAAGGTGGACAGGCCCTGCAGTTACCGTAGAGTGTCAGTTCCCTTCACAGAGCCCCAGCTCTGTTCTGTGTTCAGGCTTCTGACATGGCTATATCACGTTTGAACAGTTGTTTCTTAGAGGATACTGGACTAGGTGTGGAGTGAAGATTATGTAAGACTTGCATCTTCCCTAGAACAGATCATGATGTATTTCCAAGAGCATTGTATCCATAGGACCCTGGAGATTTGTTGCGTCCGATCCATTGGTTTTTAGGGAGAATATTGTGAGCAGCCAAGGGACTTGAGTCGGGTCAGCAAGGCTGGGCAGCGTCAGCGGCTGAGACTGCAGCCCACTTTTCACTTCTGTGTAGCTGGTGCACTCTCCATTATTTTAATTAGGTAGATAAGACTGGTGCCTGGGAAGAGATAAGCAGTACTCTAGGGCAGCAGCAGCCCACGAAAGGTGCCAGGCAAGGGGGCCTGACAGTGCAGGTGTAGGGTTTCTGAGAAAGAGCCAGAATCCCAACTGGGATAGTCTGGGAAGCCTTCCTGGAGGAGGGAAGTTTTGAGCTGGGCTTCAAGGATGGGTGGACTTCAGACAGAGGGAGAGGAGAGGGGAGCGCAGGACTGGAGGTGTGGAGATGGGAAAGCCTGAGACAGGTGATGGGGCAGGGAATGGTCTGGCTGGAGCAGACAGGTAGGACGAGGGGATGGGGACTGACATTTATGGGGCACCTGCCTGGTGTCAGGCACAGCATCTGGCCCTTTACCTATGCATCTCTGCATGCTGAGCAGGGGAATGACATCCTGACCAAGTGCTTGTTTGAAGAAGTCACTCCCCCGCCACTCCACACCATCTATACTTGGGACCCTGTTCTCCTTAGAGTAAAAGTCAACTACACTTTGATTTGGTGGAAAAGTACATGGTTTCGCTTGGGGAGAAAAAGAGCATGGGGAAGGATTGTCAGTTCCTGTAAAGAAGGTCTCCGAGGTAGTTGATAGTATTTTCTTCTTTCATCGTAGGCCTGGAGCCTGCCTCGCAGTTAATGGCAGCTGGCGGGCCTTGGCACTACTGAGTGACTGGGCCGACCATGAATTATTCAGGGCTTGTGCCCAGTGGGTGGCTGCCTGACCAGGCCCTGTGGGAAGGAGGCTGTGCTATCTCCTTGAGGGATCAGCAGAGTCTCAGGTGCTGAGGATGAAGAATGACTGCTCCAGTAAAGTATTTCACGCTTCATCATGCTGGGGCCGTGAGCACTGTTCCATGGCCCTGCAACTGGGTTATCGGGGCCTGTTTTTCCAAGAGCAAGAAATCACGTTTCTGCACCCCCTCTCCCCCCTCAGTTAATAAACGCACTTACACTCGTGTTCGAATGGCACACGTTGGCAGAGATGTGGTGAGAAGCCACATTAAAACTGCTGACAGGATGGTGTGGCAGCAGAGCGTGTTTGGGTGGAAGGAAGCCCGCTCTGCGCTGTTCTTCTCTCAGCAGGGAGAAAAGTACTGTTGTTGGTCCACTCAGAGTGGTCCTCGCTGTGACTGTCACTAACCTGTTATGCATTACCGCATCTTTGCATTTGGGTGTGTATGTGTGTGTTGTTTCCTCCACTAGGCTGAAAGTGCCTGCAGAGAAGAAATCACTTAAACGCTGTAGGTCCCTCCAATGGCCGGAGCAGGGGACACAGGGGGCCGAGAAGTTGCTGGAGGGGCGGGGCCTGTGTCTTAAATGGAGTTTGCATCCCCCACTCCCTTTCCCTCCTTTCCTCTCCAGGTGCCTGTTCAGCCTGCTGTATTCCTATTACAGCCTGTTCTGTGTTAAGCTCCTGGAAAAGATAAACTGGGTGTGAATACTGGTGGGCAGGGTCCAAAGGCCTGTTTTCACAAAGAATAGATTTATATTTCCTCTTTTCCTGGGTCTTTCCCAGGAGTTGTGCCACCAGGAAGCGGTGTCTTGTCGTCCCATCTGCCCCTTTGTGAGACGCTGGCCTGATGGCTCTGAACACCTGTGTGTCAGCCTTTCGCCTCCAACTTGGAGGTGGGGAGCAGAACGAGAAATCCTGGGCAAGAGCAGGCCTGGCCCCAGCTGCATTCCTCAGATGTTCTTTCCTTTGAACCGCTCTACCTGTGTACAGGAGCCTTGGCTCTGCCTGGTGGTGTATATTCACAGGCATAGCAACACCTGTTTGCCAAAGGTGGGGCCTCTGGACTGGGGCATTCTTTTGCCTGTATGGGGAAGCTTTGCATGTACAGATAACAGATGAGATAAGAATGCAGGATTAGCTTTGGCTGGGCTAGAAGATTCAATAAACTGCATTCCTTCCTTCTCCGAGACCTTGGGTGCTTGTTACTGAGTGTAACTTGCCATTTTTTCTCCTTATCAGCAGAAATGTCGGTCATTTGTATTCAGTTCTGCTGTGACTCGTGAAACAAGAAACAGGCAAAGGATATAAATAAAAATTAGGTTTGCCCGCTTATTTCAGCTGTATATAACTAGATGATTTTTAAGGGGTGTGTGTAAAGAGAGAGATTCATCCATCCATTCATCCATTATCTTCAAGGCACAGAGACAGCAGTTGTTGTGGATGCAAAATACCTTTAGCCTTCCCTTTAATCTTTGTTTTAGTTACTCTTAGTCTTGAAGTATCACATCTGCTGTGCCTGTGTGCCACTCGTGTCTGACTCTTTTTGAGTCCATGGACTGTAGCCTGCCAGGCTCCTCTATCCATGGAGTTTTCCAGGCGAGAATACTGGGGTGGGTTGCTGTTTCCCTCTTCATGAAATTTTCCCGACCCAGGGATCGAACCCACGTGTCCTGTGACTCCTGCATTGGCAGGTGGGTTCTTTACCACTGCACCACCCAGGAAGCATCAGCCCCACCTCAGAAGAACATTGGCCTTTCTAAAAACATAGGCCTTTTGTAATTTGTTTTATAGTGAGTGCTGTGTTCTTGCTATAATAATATAATATAATAATAATATCTCTCTAGCAAGAGATATTATTACTTTGACTATAAAATATGATTTTGAATATGCTTTTCCCAGTGCATAATAGGGTGAGTTAAAGAAAAGGGAATGGGGTTTGTGAGTACTTCCCAGGTGGAGGACTGGTCTTGCTCTTCCAAATTGCCCTTGTCCCCACATCCAAAGGGATTCCCAGCCCGAGAACAGTGGTTCCACATGGAACCTGCAGCATCCTCCAGCTGGGAGCCTTCTTGGTGAAGAGGTGGGGCAGAATTAGTTTTGAGATTTCCTCCATGAGATGTTTAAAGACTATTACTCATAGCTGCTATGATGGCACTAAGATCTCTAAACATTTAACTCACTTAATTATACTCACTTAGTGAGGTTGGTACCATTTTTGTGCCAGTTTTTCAGGCTCTGAGAATCACAACAGTTAGAAAGTGGCAGAGCCAGCTGCCTAGATTCCAAGTCTGTCTTTAACCACTTTTCCCTCCTCTAGCTTGGCATTTCCAAGCCCTGACCCAAACCCTCAGTGGGCGGTGCTCCAGGGGTAAGTGTGGGGGTGGTCTCAGTCTTGATCCAGAAGTCCTGTGGGTTGTGAGGGAAGGGGAAGTGTTGCTGACTGCTTCCAGCTGCCCAGGCCCTGAAAATGGAGACATTCTGGAGAGGCTGGCAGGCAGGGAGCCATAGCACAGAAATGCCAGCGTCACAGATGTGTCTGCCAGTGGACTTTGTGAGAATTGCTTTTGGGGGTGGAAAGAGGAGGTTTCAGATAATTTCTTGTTTCAGGGTTTTGGCTGGATTATGGTTGTATGCTTGGTTGGTTGGTTGAGTTTTCTTCTAAGTGAGGCCCTTTTGACTGAGAAAAGGGATTTTTTTTTTTTCCCCTGAGAGCAGCTACTTGCTGAGCAGGCTGTGGGGAGTAAGGGCAGCGGTAATAGGTAGTTATTGTGTGGGAGGCTCTCCAGGCATTATGTATGGAAATAGAAGGAGAATGAAGACTGGAGGAGGTGGGCAGGAGGCTCCTGGAGGAGGGAGTGGCTGGACCAGAGAGGTAAGACAGACTGAGAATCAAGGCAGATGAGACGGAAAGATAATATAACCTTACAGAGCAGTAGCATGATTGGGAGCTCGCTGGTCTGCCTGGCCACACGCTTGGAAGAGGATTATTTTTGTAGTAGTATTTCGGTTTCCTGTAAAGAAACGCTTGGGAGAAATTGGCTGTGGTCGTCCAACTGTCAAGAGATTTGACAGCAGTGAACACGAAAGACAGACCTGGAAACCACAAAAGAAAGTGGCAGAGAATTTGGCAAAACAGTTTGTATGTGAAACCTTGTTGATTTCTGTCGCTCCCTGTTCCTACCACTTTCCCAGCTCTTTGCGTTGGCTTTTCAAGTCTCTGAATGTGTACAGATCTCATCACAGCTGAGCGTTTTGGCCATCCTCCCCAGACATTTCAATCTCGCTAATGTTTAGATGTTCAGGAAATGAACACCCATGGTTTATACCCTGTCAAGCTTGCTGTGATGCAGGAAAAGCATTCCTTTTTTTTTTTTTTTCCCTTTTGACCTCCAGACTACGTAAAGCCTTTTGGCAAAACCAGAGGTTTAATCTCAGCCCCCTTAGTGTTCTCACATGTTCCATGCTAAATCATACAGAGTGTTAGTTACAGGTCTACCAATTATGAGAAAAGGAAGAAAAACAAGACCAAACAAAACCTGTTCACAACAAGAGGACCCTCCAAGTGGCACTTCTGTGTGAACCAGCAGAGAATGTACCTGATCCTGACCCAAACTGAGTGTTGTCTAGGCGTGTGGAGGCTGTCTCGGGCTTTAGTTTCACCTTAATACCATTTCCAGAGTCTTAGGGCTCTCCCCATGGCTCAGCAGTGAGGATCCACCTGCCAATGCAGGAGATGTGGGTTCAATTCCTGGGTTGGGAAGATCTCCCAGAGGAGGAAATGCAGCCCACTCCAGTATTCTTGCCTGGGAAATCCCATGAACAGAGGAGCCTGGCAGGCTACCGTCTATGGGGTCACAAAGAGTTAAACATGACTTAGCAACTAAACAACAACAACAGGATTTTTCTGAGCAGCGTAGACACCATTAGGAAGCTGATACTACACTCTGAACACCTAGGAGAAACAGTGCTAGACCAGGAGGTCTGCTGTCCAGGTGTGGCTCCGACTCAGCACCTGTGGGCCCTGGGCCCACTATATCTCTATGAACCTTAGTTCTCTTGTCTGCAAAATGGACACCATGCATACCTTACTTGAGAAGATGCATGTGAAGGCTACAAGGTGCTATAATAATGTGATGTTGCTGTTACTATGGCCACTCAGTTTATGTGGAGATTGAACCCAAATCACTCATTCTTTTAGAACCAGAAGGAGTTCTTATGACCATAGATTCCAACCTGTTTGATTTGGGGGCGAGGATTGCAAGGTCCAGGGTGGTAAGGCACCCATGCAACTACTTAGCTCCTTGGGGACCCTCAGGAGTTGAGGTGATCCTGAGTACCTGTCTGTGGACTTGAGTCTTTCCACCACACCCTAGCACTTCTGATTTGTGCTGTCTGCAGATAACCATAGCGACTGGGCTTTCGCTTTCTGTCATCACAAGGATAGCAGATACCTGTTACTTGGGCTTCAGTTGCTTTAGTCCCATAGCTGACTTGACCAGTTGTGTCCATTACACGTTGGAACCTTTTTTTTTTTCTTGGCAGTGCCATAAGGCTTGCAGGATCTTAGTCCCCTGACCAGGGATCGAACCTTGCCCTCAGTAGTGAAAATGCTGAGTTGTAATCACTGGACCACCAGGGAATTCTCACGCCTTGAAATCTTGATGCAACCTGAAGGCAGGCACAACCAGTTCTCAGGGCTGGCCACATGTGTTGATATACTTGGCATGGGGGAGGGACAGTATTTTAAGTTAGAGAAGATTGGGGGGAATAGGCCAAAATGGCAGGGGCTGTTTGTGTGGGCAGCTTGACTGTTGAGCGTTTTGTCCCCCCATCTGATGTTCCCATTCACAGGCTTCATGGTTCTGCCATTGGTGTGTCCTCAGGATTCTTTTTCATAGGTCACTAAAATTAAATTGTGACTTGAACCCTTGATTTCTTGCTTTATCTAGTTAGATTTGGGCAAAGAGTGAAAGTGAAGTCGCTCAGTCGTGTCTGACTCTTTGCGGCACCGCAGACTGTAGCTGGCCAGTCTCCTCTGTGCATGGGATTTTCCAGGCAGAAATACTGGAGTGGGTAGCCATTCCCTTCTCCAGGGGATCTTCCTAACCCAGGGATCAAACCTGGGTCTCCCGCGTAGCAGGCAGAGTCTTTACCATCTGAGCCACCTTAAAGAGCCTTAGAGATGGGCAAGCTCCTGGTAAGCTCCTTTAAATTCCTCCTTTCCTCCTCAGAATGTCTCTAGCCCTCTGGCCTCTGAAGGTAAGGGGTCCTCCTCTTGGCTAAGACAGCCTGTCCACACCTGTGAGCCGTTTCCCATCAGCTTTTTCCTGCCTGCACCAGCTCGAGGTTGAAGCAAGGGACATGCCAGCTGGACGGGCCCTAGAACCCTTTCCTAGTCCTGAAGCTCTCTTCCCTCATCTTGACTTCACCATCGCTACGTTCTTGTCCTCCATCTTCCCTCTTGTTCTCCAACTCCCTGTGGCCTCGCTTCAGCTTGTATTATCCCCGTGACCTAATTCACACACCGGACCACCTGTTCTCTGTTCCTTGCGCTTTCTGTAGCACGTGCTGCTGTCCGTCTGCCACCTTTCCTGCTTGAGTTATCTCTTCCCTCTCTGACTCCCTTGGTATCTCCACTGTTGTTTCTCTTTCCTCCCAGACACCAGCTTTCCCCCCAACTCCCTGCTTGGCCACTTGCCTCTTAGGCCCTTTCCTAGACTTCAGCTACTGCAGTCTCCACTCTGACGCTGTACATGGGCTTTATCTTCAGCTGTTTCCACGTCCCTGACTGCATCTGGACATATCACCCCATGGAGCTGCAGCCTGTCTGGAAGGAAGTGTTCAACCCACCCTGCACACCATGGTCATCTCTAAAATCCCCAGAGTCTGAAGTTGAACTCTGACCTTTGAACCTCCTGAAGACTTTGAAGTCCTATAGGACTCAAGTTGGTTACTAAAGTCCTGTGGATTAACTCTTGCATCAGCCCATTCCTTTCTGCTCCTTTTGCCACATGCTAACTGGCCTTTTGACCTGGACAACTGCAGTGAACACCTAAGTGACCTTGCTGCCTTCGGTCTCTCTGCTTTCTATTCATTCCACCTACCCTACCCTGCCAATTAATCATCCCTATAGCCCAGTCCAGACCCTCTCCACCTCTGGTTCACAAATGTCTGTGGTTCCAAACCTGACTCTCTTGGCTTCCCTCTTGCCCTATGCTCGTTCCTTATGCTTAAATTGAATGGCCGTGCCTGCTGGTGCAGTTCCTTCAGTGCAGTCGGTCCTTTACTTGGGCTGCTTCCTCCCCCAACTAGGAGCGGGCTTCCCCCTCATCTCATTCTGTAGAGGGTCTGCCTGTGCCTCACGGTCTGGCCAGATGCCTGTCTCCCCTGGAGTTGTTCGTCCCCGCCTCCCTAGGCAGATGTGCCCTTGTCTTCTGAACTCTAGTAGGTCCCCTGCCGACCCCACCTTCTGTTCTTCCGGTTTCGGACTATTGGCATACGTATCTGTCCCATTTCTTTTGGCCACCAGCTCTCCCAGTCATCTCTGACGCCTCCAAAAACACCAGGCAGCGTGCCCTGCACACAGTTAGTGTCCAGGAGATACTGCATGGAATAAAGACTGAGCACCTCTGGCAGCCTTTCCCTTCTCCTCCCTGCTGAGGTGGAGGTGGTCACGTGAGCCATTAGGGTTGGGTCCTTTCTTCTTCCTTGGCCTCGTCACACCAGACATTCTCACGTTTCACCACGTTTCTCATCTTGCCCCTAGGGGGTTATTTAACCCTTTCCTAGACTCAAAACCTTTCTAATATTTACGTATGTTCACTCTGCCTGGCTTGTTCGAAGTCTGCTCTTGAGGATCAAATGTGGCTACAATAGTCCCAGCCGCCCCTTCCGCCACATCACATGTAACCTGGCTAATTAGAAAGCTTATTTTACCTAGTTCCCTATATCAGAGGGAACTGAAAGGGAGACTAAGAGTGGTGACTCATACTCTATTCACTAAGTGCCTTAGAGATTTAAAATGTGTTGTAAATTGGCAAGTACTTTGCAGTCCCATTTTCTGTACCCATAGCTAGACACTTAAGAGACTTAACACATCACCAATATATTTAATAGTGAAGAGGGGCCTGTTAGGAGGACATTTTCAGTTCTGCCCTCTGTAGCTTTGATGTGATACATAGGGGGAAAAATCAAGTTTGCAAAACGTACTCCTAATTGTGAATACTGTGACCACTTTTCGGGCATTTTCACATCATTCCCTCAGTAATCTTGTGGGTAGGCATTAATTATCCCTGTCTGACAGTGGAGGTTTAGAAAGAATCCAGGGTTTCTTCTAAGGTCATAAGTGATTAAGCAGCTTGGCCAGGACTAGAAACTCAAGTCTTGGGAATCCTCCTCAAGTGCTTCTTCCAAGATCCCACATTTTGCCACCCTGCTGTCAGTGTTTTGAACTGCAGCAAAGTGGCTTTAGAAAATGCTCTGCCTCTTGGAGGAGGAATAGCTTTGAATCCTGGGCCTGGCTTTAGCACGCTGAGGGTTGACACTGGATGTATTAAAACCCCACAGTGTGGATGGGAGGAATGGGGGTTGTTCCAAGTTGAGCAGTTAGCTGGATGCTGGGTTTGTTTTAACTTTAGCCCTGAATAGGATGCAGTTCTTGAATTACAGGTGCCCTGGGGACTAAAGTAAACCTGTGGTGGAGGCCCACCTCTTTAGTGCAGATTGGAATCCTTTAGGAATGAAATTATCTTCTTCAGCAAGTATGGCTGCAAGCCTCCACGCTTGAAACCCTAAGTTTGTAATTTGTCTGCCTGTAGTTACTAAAAAAGGGGGTGGCTGGGTGCGGGGTAATTAGGGTCAGTTATCTTCCAAGAACACATTTTGATCACTGATCTATGTTGGGGGCTTCCCTGGTGGCTCAGACAGTAAAGAATCTGCCTGCAATGCTGGAGACCCGGGTTCCATCCCTGCGTCAGGAAGGTCCCCTGGAGAAGGGAATGGCAACCCACCCAAGTATTCTTGCCTGGAGAATTCCATGGACAGAGGAGCCTGGCCGGCGACAGCCCATGGGGTTGCAAAGAGTCGGACACGACTGAGCAATCAACACAGACACAGCCATTTCCTGTGTAGAGGATTTTCCTTTGGGTTGAGATTGGTGGGAGAAGCCGGGGAGGAGAGTTTTAAATTCCTGAAGAACTCAAAATTTGAAAGGTTTCATTTTAAAAATCACAGCAGGATTTGAGCGGGGTTTCTTTTATCTCCTCACGGGTTCCTCAGATCGTCCAGGTCAGTGATCCCGGAGGTGTTTACCTGTGTACCTTTCTCCCACAATGCCTTGCAACACGGTGCTCCCAGAAATCTTGCGTCGTTACTGTTACGGGGTCGCTGTTACCCAGAGACCCTCCGCTTAACATGGCGTGCTGGCAGCAGAGGTCTGCTGAGAAGATCCTTCCGTGAGCCTGAACTTACAGCGCTCCCCCCACGCCCTCGCTGGGTCCCTGCCCCGGAGCCCAGAGGGACTTTGTTTTACTTTCACCGCCCGACACGGTCCCACCGCCGCGTGGTCGGCGCCCGCGCGCTGAAGACGCCGAGCGCCCAGGTGCGCGCTCCGCGTGGCCGCCTCAGACGCTGCCTAGTGGATGAGCCGCCGCGGCCGGGGACCTGCGGGGCTCCTGACCTCCAGGGCCGCCTTCTTTTCCTGTGATAGTAACCGGAGACTTTTCCGTTACGTGAGGCTCTCAACAAAAGACTGTAATTCCAGCAGCTTTGTTCGGGAAGGTACCACCGCGGCAGGCGCGTCCTGGACCCGGCCTGGGGGTCGGCGGCTCCGCGGCGGCCGGTGGGTGGGGGGCCGCGGCCCGCCGGCCTCCCCCGCGCCCCTCGTGGTACAGCCTGCGTTTCCTCTACAATGCTGTTATGCTAATCAGGTGACATCACCGCCCAGCGCACGGCGAGTGGCTCCTGATTAAATTACAAACCGGCGGCCGCCACGGGCAGCGGGGAGGAGGTGTGTGCGCTGCGCCCGCGAGCTCCCTGGCTCGGCGACTAGGGCATGCTCAGGATTGGCCGTATTTTTAAAAAATTTTAAGTGGGACTTGCGGCCTCCCTCTCTCCGCCCTCCCGCCCCTTCTCGGTAAATTATTTCAAGCCTAGAGCCAAGGGCCACAAAAGGAAGGAAAGCCACAGGAATTGGATGCGTGAGTGACCGGGCTAAGGTGGACTCTCCTGCGGCCAGCTTCCTATCAGATCACCCTGCTGGACTTTCACACCGGCATGGGGCTTGCCTAAGGTCCAGCCCTCTTTGCCGGGGACGAGGGCCAGGCGTTGCGGAAGCCGCTGCGTGCTGAATGGGGGTAGGAGGGGGCCGGAGCGGGATTTCCACCGTTCAGCCCGCCGGGGCGTTACGCTGGACATAATGGAATTGCAGAGGACGTCTAGCATCTCCGGGCCGCTGTCGCCAGCTTATACGGGGCAGGTGCCTTACAACTTCAACCAGCTGGAAGGGAGATTCAAGCAGCTCCAAGGTAAGCTCCGCACTTAAGGCCGGGCCTGCCCTGGAGCCGTGCCTCCGGGGGTTCTGAAGCTTTATTTGTGCCATATGGTACGTGACCCTGCTGAAGCCCGGCGGCCGCACGCCCAGCCCCAAAGCCTCTGGTTGGCTGCACGCCGCCCATGCACTACTTAAAGGAGACGGTTTCTCCTCTTGACTCCAGAGAAGCCACCATTTGGAGTCTCCCTCTCCAGTTTCCTTTGGGCTCTCTCGGTTGTCAGGTATTATCTACTTCCCACAGCACACATTTTCTCCCTTTTTAACTGTCCTTGCATTTCAGTAGACCAGTGCTAATAGACCTATTAGGTATGCAAGTATTGGATTCCAGGACGCCTGTATCTCCCAGTCCCCAGCCTCTTACCTCTGGGAAGCCTAAAGGTGTAAAGTGCATTGCTGGACACCCTGTAGCACAATGGCACAGGGAAGGAGGGAGTGGTCTTTTTGTTCCTAAGCCTTGGGTAAATTACAGTTTTGATTCCAGAGCTTAATTTTAACTCTTTTGATGTTTTGTGTTGGGATAGAGCCTTCCCATCAATTTAGTGGGCTATGTAATTTATAATGAAAACCAGTTATTGTCATTCCAGCGCTATTGGGTTGGATTAGTTGGATCAATTGCAGGTTCCTTGGAGTCTTTATTAGTCTTGAACAGTTGAATGAATCTAATATTTTACCACACATACTTTTATGGGGAGTACTTTGTGGGGGTGATGGGCCTGCAGCCTGTGGCCGAGGTGGGCCTTGCCCTTGGAGGTCCCTGCCCTGCCAGCAGGCCTGGCCGGTGGAATCGCCTAGTTGATTCATGAAAAAGGATTCATAACTGAAAACACAACTCCTTCCATTAGGAAGCCCCTGGAATCAGCAATAGACTGGAAGTGACTCTGGTGCTCTGAAAAGTAGCCTTTGCAGACCTCGTTTGTGTTTCTTATTTTAACCCTTCTCAGTGCCACAAATGTGGTTCCTGTGAGGAGGAGGAAGGAAGGAAGCAGCCCAGTCTTCCAATGTTTTCACTGGAAAGGGAGAGGGAGGATGTATTTCATTCACAGGTTTATTTGTCTTGTGAAATAGTTGACAGTAGTGACACTCTTCTGGAAAACAAGAGGCAGAACAGGACATGATTTTAAACATTAGCTAGGCTGTGTTAGCTAAGAGGAAGCTCCATCCCCCCCTAGGGACAGTTGTGGGTCTTGGCCTCCTTCCTCTGCAGCTCTTCGAAGGTAGAATTTGCTTTTCGGTGCAAATTTAGCAGGGCCAGAGCTGGAACTTGCAGGTGGAAACTGGAGGAGTTGGGTGTGTCCGTTATCTTCTGGGTGTGTGATCAAAGGCCCCAGTTTGAAGTTTGAGGTTCTGAGAATTCAGAATGCACCTCTTCTTCAAATGACCCTTTCTCCCCACTTCATTGTGTCACACTGCCCAGGAGAAAACACCACAGGGTGTCCTCGACTTGAAAACCTGTTGCTAAGGTCCAGTCAACACCCTCCTGTAGTCTCTGGAGAAATACAGAACCAAGGTGAAAATATACAAAGGTGTGGGGAGGAGTGTGCCCACAGGGCCACCCATAACAAAAGACTGTTATTCTGAAAGGTTTGAGGACGGTTGTAAAACTGCTCTCTGAGAAGGGTGGAGCTAACACACAGGAAATGTCTTAAACTGTCCTCTGGAAGAGTAAAATTTAAAGTTAAAAAAAAAAAAAATCACTGTGTCCCTTTGATAGTTTATCTCATAAGTGTTTCCCAAGGAAATTCCTTCAAAAGGGATGAGCTTCACATTTCCTGTGGTGATTTTTTTTTTTTAAATGACCTTTGTCCCCTAATTTAGTTCCAGATAGCTTTCTTATTTCTAAATATCGTGGTTGAGAAGTTGCACAAGTTTAGTGTTGGTATTTCTATAACAGAAAACCACCCTTGTTGAGGAACTGAGAAAGGGTGAATTAACTCCCAAGTGTGGTGAATCCCAGGAGAATGACAAACAGTTGGCACCATCCTTTGTTCCAAATGGGATTGATTGCATTTTAAGCAACTTGAGGAATTTTTTTGATAAAACTTTTCCCCATCCCCACCTGCATCCCCTGTGTGGTGTATATTACTAGTTTTTTAGTATTTGTAGTTCTTCCTATCATCACATCTTTGATAACATATAGATTTTGTCTGCTGATTTAATTTTGTGCATGCCTGTTAAGCAACCTTTTCCCTCTTTTAATCCTTCCTAGTACTTCCAACCCAGTACTAGCAAACAGCGCCTCTGAATCGGTATTAATTTTTGTTTTTCTTCAGTCCCTCTTGTACTAACTTATTCATTTACCATCTATACCATTCATTTACCATTCATATACCATCTATACCATCTATATCATCTATGAGAGTACTGTGATTTTGTAGGAGATATTTTTGCATTTTTGTTGATTTCAAATACTTTCACACTGGATCCTAAAAATCTCAGGAGGGACTGACTTTCGATGTTCTTTCATAGGGAAATACAGTGTTATAAAATGAGCCTGGTGGTTTAGATAGTTTATAGAGATTTATCATAAGTAAATAAGTACGATTAGAAACAAAACCTCACTGACTTAAGGAACTGAGATCTCTTTCACACTGATGCTCCTGACAAAGGCAGGACCTTCCACCTGTAATGGCTTCAGACATTAACCACCAACACACAGCACACACCTGACAGGCATACCCCTGCACACTGAGATCTCTTTCGAAATTTTCACCTGTAAGATCAAGTTACCACCTTACCCAGAATCTGTTCATGTAGCTTATACAGTTGGATTTGATATTTTTTCTTTGTTAAGTAAGAGAGGACTGCTGAAACACAACAAAACTCAACCTCACATGTTTTTAAAAATGTGTTCGTAGTAACAGAGAAGTTCATGATGATACCTTTTCTCCAGTTTCACATCAGCTAGCTTCCCTTCTTATCAGCTGGATACTCCTGCTCCTCCCCTACTCAGAACCTGTCTCGCCTGCCTCTTGCATAAATTAAATTCCAGGCTCCTTAGCCTGGCATTCAGGACCTTCCTCCAAATGGCCCCAGACCACGAAATTCCTATACCAGCTCTTACATTCCTACCGAATAAATCTTCCAGGTGGGCAGCCTGCAACTCTTCATGAAACCCAGCCCTGGGTTTTGCCTTCATCGTCTACCTTCTGCCTCAAAGGCCCCATCCTTCCATTTTACCAATAGAAATCCTTCCTACAGTTTTGTTTTTTAAGACTGGCTTACATTCTTTTATTCCAGAAAGCTTCTCCTTGTCTCTTATGAGTTGGTGGGAAAAAGACTTCATGCATGGAGTGCTCACCATGCATTAGACGCGTTAGTAGGAGCTTTGTCTATATCTCGTCTTGTGTGCACACTGTAAGGTTTTTTTTAAAAATTGAAGTACAGTTGATGTACCATATAAGTCACTCAGTCGTGTCTGACTCTTGGTGACCCCATGGTGTGTATAGTCCATGGATTTCTCCAGGCCAGAATACTGGAGTGGGTAGCCTTTCCCTTCTCCAGGGGATCTTCCCAACCCAGGGATCGAACCCGGGTCTTCCGCATTGCAGGCAGATTCTTTACCAGCTGAGCCACAAGGGAACCCCAGTATATAAGTTACAAGCGTGTATAGTGTAGTGATTTGCAATTTTTAAAGGTTATACTCCAGTTATAATTACTATGAAATATTCGTTCTGTTTTCTGTGTGTTACAGTATATCCTTGTAACCTTCATCCCTTGCCCCTATATGAGGTTTTAAAGATAGAGTGAAATTGCTTGTTCCAGGTCCCAGGCCATATTAAGCTCAGGCTGCATATTGTTATTCTCAAACTTTGTCCTCCCAGACTTCTAGATACTTAGATAAATTAATACTTAATTTCTGCAAAAAGAAGAGACAAGGTGACCTTGTGAAGTGTTTCCCTCTTCTTTCCACCTGCCTGCCCCCTCAGAGCACTGATCCTATCAGTTCTGGCTGTGGAGTTGCAATGAAGACAGAATCTAGTTGAAAAACATCAAAATGAACTTTTTTCTACCCTCTTTGCATCCTGACCCTGATGTCCTGCGCCTGATGTTTCTGGAGAAGGTATTTTCTCTTAGCTGTCTTGGTTCCATGAATTTTTCCAACTGTCTAGAAGGATAAATGGAGAAATTCTCCACCTGTCTTCTTTGGGACATAGTGGCACGTAGAGGGAGTTGCAGGCCATTGGAATGCGTTACTCTCAAATTTATTACATGCTATCTCAGGGTTGCCTCTTTGAATTCTTCATCTTTTGGTGCTGATTTCTAAACTGCTAGGGAAAGAATATGGCTGGTTTTAGACCCAAGGGTCATGAGGAAAATGCATTCTTAAGTTTTTAACAAGAACTTTTCCAGTTTGTTATGGTACCTAGATGTCTGTCTTGTGTAATTTCATAAAGCTTATAGAGAGATGATTGCTAGCTTTACACCTGCTTGGCATAAAGAAAACTTTTAATTTCTTAGATATAAAGTAATAGCCTTCAAATACTTCCTATTGTGACAGTGGAAAGAGTTGGTGACAAATGATAACCCTGATCAAATGATAACCCTGGTAGGCAGGGTGGGTGGGTGGTTGGGGAGCAGCAAAGATTTATAAGAACATTTCTGTGTTACTGAAAGCATAAAAGACTGGGGTTTTGGTCTGGATACCTTCCAATACTGTACTATAATACTATAGATTTTCTAAGCCCAGATAACTATGTGGGACAAATCATCAGTTAAAATTACTTTCACCAGTTTGCCAGAGTTTCAGCTTAAAATTTAGAAGTTCTTAACAGATTTGTACATTTGAATCCTTTTTGAGTGATGTGCTACTACTGCTAATTATTAATATTTATAGCACTTTAATATGTACCATCTTGCTTAATTAACTAAATGAGATTATTCAGAGTACCCAGCATGGGATCTAGTACTTTGTTCTAAATAAGTGGGCATTTCCTTGGTACTAACAATAATCCTGTGGGGTATTCTTTTCCTTTTTATAAAGAAACTGATAATGGGTTAATCAACCAGTATGATGCTGCCTTTCCCAGAATCCAGGTTTTCTGTTTATTTTTTAATTGGAGTATAATTGCTTTACGTAGAATCCAAGTTTTCTGACTCCCAAGTTCAGTCTCCTCCTGTAGGACCATGCTGCTGCTGCTGCTAAGTCCCTTCAGTCGTGTCCGACTCTGTGCGACCCCACAGACGGCAGCCCACCAGGCTCCCCCGTCCCTGGGATTCACCAGGCTCCCCCATCCCTGGGATTCTCCAGGCAAGAACACTGAGTGGTTGCCATTTCCTTCTCCAATGCATGAAAGGGAAAAGTGAAAGTGAAGTTGCTCAGTCATGTCCAACTCTTAGCGACCCCATGAACTGCAGCCTACCAGGCTCCTCCGTCCATGGGATTTTCCAGGCAAGAGTACTGGAGTGGGGTGCCATTGCCTTCTTTGTGAATACGTTCTGGTGGCATGGAAAATTAACAAGCCCAGAACCGCTCAGATTTCTGAACATGTGACACCCTCAAATTTTGATGAGCTTGAAACACTGATTCTTTTATCTTAAGTCCAGTGTTTGACTGGAATGACTGTTGAAAGGACTCTTGGAAACTAGTTAGGAAAAAGAGGAGGGACCTAGATATTCCCTCTGAGGAAAAGATACCACTTCTCTTAGGGAGTAAAAGAATGGGACTGTAAACATTGTGACTCAAGGAAGCTTTTTGGTTGCCTGTTGTCAAGTTGTCTCCTCTTACACTTTGAACCTATAAAGGGGTTTGTCTACAGCCCCACTGCCTCCTGCTCTGTGTTCATCTCTTTCTGTGGTTTCCTTATGCCCAGCTGGCCCCATGCAGCTGCCCTAGCCTCCCCAGAAGCAGGCTTTGATAAGAGATCTCCCTGCACAAACATGTGAGATTTGACTCAAGCCAGCCTTCCCACCTCCAGCTTTTCCTACTCCTTGCTCCACAGTATTTACGATTCCCTAAAATTCCCCTGCATTTTCCTGGCTTTGAGACCCTGCTCACCTGGTCTCTTCCCCTAAGAATTATTTCTTGTGTCAGGATCTTTTTTTTTTTTTTGAGGTTCCATTCAGATGCCACTAAATTCTAAGTATTCCTCAAGGGAGAGGTGATCAGAATCTCTCCTTGGGTTCTTTTAGTTTAAGATTTAAAGTCTAAGTACTTGGTCATTCTTTTGGGGTTTTCACATCCTGCCTTTGGTTACAGTTTGAGAATCTGTCCATGCTTGCTTTACATTTCATGAAGCCTGGGCGGGTAAAGATGAAAGTCTGATACAGCCTGTCTTACCCGTACAGTCACTAAGTATTTGTTAAAGGAGTAAATGAATGAAGGTGGTATTACGAACTATGTTATGGGAATGGTTCTCGAAATGAGGTTCCTAGACCAGCAGCAGCATCATGACTTTGGAACTTGCTAGAAATGTAAATTCTCAGGCCCTGCTTCTGACCTAGTGAACCAGAAACTCTCAGGGTGGGGTCTGGTTCATAGGGGTTTTTTTTAAAATTATTATTCAGTTCAGTTTAGTCGCTCAGTCGTGTCTGACTCTTTGCGAACCCATGAACTGCAGCACGCCAGGCCTCCCTGTCCATCACCAACTCCTAGAGTCCACCCAAACCCATGTCCATCGAGTCGATGATGCCATCCAGCCATCTCATCCTCTATCTTGCCCTTCTCCTCCTGCCCCCAATCCCTCCTAGCATCAGGGTCTTTTCCAATGAGTCAGCTCTTTACATCAGGTGGCCAAAGTATTAGAGTTTCACCCTCAACATCAGTGCTTCCAATGAACACCCAGGACTGATCTCCTTTAGGATGGACTGGTTGGATTTCCTTGTAGTCCAAGGGACTCTCAACAGTCTTCTCCAACACCACAGTCCAAAAGCATCAATTCTTCAGTGCTCAGCTTTCTTTATAGTCCAACTGTCACATCCATACATGACCACTGGAAAAACCATAGCCTTGAATAGACGGACCTTTGTTGGCAAAGTAATGTCTGCTTTTGAATATGCTGTCTAGGTTGATCATAACTTTCCTTCCAAGGAGTAAGCATCTTCTAATTTCATTGCTGCAGTCGCCATCTGCAGTGATTTTGGAGCCCAGAAAAACAAAGTCAGCCACTGTTTCCCCATCTGTCTGCCATGAAGTGATGGGACCAGATGCCATGATCTTAGTTTTCTGAATGTTGAGCTTTAAGCCAACCTTTTCCCTCTCTTCTTTCACTTTGATAAGAGGCTCTTTAGTTCTTCACTTTTTGCCATAAGGGTGGTGTCATCTGTATGTCTGAGGTTATTGATATTTCTCCTGGCAATCTTGATTCAGCTTGTGCTTCCTCCAGCTCAACATTTCTCATGATGTACTCTGCATTATTTATTTTTAATTGAAGGATAATTGCTTTACAATATTGTGTTGGTTTCTGCTGTACACCAACATAAATCAGCCATAAGTATACATATGTCTCCTTTTTCTTGAATCTCTCTCCCACTTCCCACCCCTTCCCATCCCTCTAGGTTGTTACAGAGCCCTGATTTGAGTTCCCTGAGTCATACAGCAAATTCCATGGAAAATCCACTACCATACGTTCATAGGTTTTTAACTGGCCTGCCAGGTGACTGTGATGCACATTCAGGTTTGAGAAACACTTTCTTACTGGATCATGTGTGCCTTCTTCGCAGTTTGAGGGTGGAAGGGTTTGAGAAGGATAGACTGCATGATTTGTTCCCAGATAGCAGTAAATCTTGTTATCTGATTTATTACTAAAGAATGAAGAGTTGGGGGAAAGTATGTTTTGGAACAAAATTGTATAGTAGTGGAAAAGTGTTTAGCTAGTCAGGAATGAGCTCAACCCGGCTCAACTAGAGGAGCCGTTTAGCATCCGCAGGCCTCGGCCACCTCATGACTGCCAAACGGGTTCAATCATCTATCAGGGCTTCAGTTTTCAGGGAACCAGAGCTTCACAGCCATTCATCTGTTCCTTCTAGAATCACACTTAGGCACATTATCAAAAATACGCCAGGTAGATCCCAGTGTCTGGGCTTCCCTTGTGGTTCAGCTGGTAAAGAATCCGCCTGCAATGCGGGGAGACCAGGGTTTGATCCCTGGGTTGGAATGATCCCTTGCAGAAGGGAAAGGCTATCCACGCCAGTATTCTGCCCTAGAGAATTCCATGGACTTTATAGTCCATGGGGTCACAAAGAGTCGGACACAACTGAGCAATTTTCACTTCACTTCTTTCTTCCTTTTGCCTGACAAGCTTCTATCAAGCCTCAGCTATGAAAAATTAATACTGGGGGGAGATAAGTGATAGAGGCATTGTAATGCCTTTTTGCACTTCAGTATTTTTGCTTAATTGGCTTAATTAAAAATCTGGCAGTTGTTTGTATATTATGGGTGCAAAGGACTTGTTTAAAAGCAAAGTTGTTGTTTAGTTGCTAAATCGTGATTGACTCTTTCATGACCTCATGGACTGTAGCCGACCAGGCTCCTCTGTCCATGGTATTATTCTTTAGGCAGGAGTACTGGAGTGGGTTGCCATGCCCTTCTCCACGGGATCTTCTCAATCCAGGGATTGAACCCGCGTCTCCTGCATTGGCAGGCATGTTCTTTACCACGGAACCACCAGGCAAGCCCATAAAAGGCCAGTAGTTGGTTACTAATCTAGGCTTTTTTAAAGCAAGAATACTCCAAAGAAGTAAAATGATAAAACTGATTTAAATAACATAGGGCTTGCTTTTGGTTCTGTTTTATTAATGTGTAATACTTACTTATTGCCTGCTTTTCAGTAAGCAACTGTTCTCTGGTTAGGAAGGCTGTGAGTAAGTGTGGTTCAGCTATGCTGGAAATACAGGCCGAGATGACTGATAAGTAGAAGCAAGTGGAGGAATAAACATGTTCCAGGTGAGAGCCCAGGTAGGCAGAGCTCAGAATACAGAGAGAGGAAGGGTTGTTAAGAGGTGTTCTAGAGGCCAGAGGATGCATGGTGCTGTCAGGCACATCAGGGAGCTGGGGAGTCAGTCAGGCAGTGGGAGACTGCTGAAGGATTTTAAGTGAGTGACTTGTTCAAATGATTTCTTTCTCCTTAAGGGAAAGCTGGTCTGTTCCTGAGTGTATTAATTGTCTTGGAGGGTGGGTGATGGTCAGGTGAGGATGTCGGAAACCCCTTAAGCTATTGCATTTGCTGTGAGGAGAAACAGGAACAACATAACCTCCCTGAATTTTGAACTGCAAGGTATTTAAAACCTTATTACTCAGTGTGTTCTATAGATGGGAATTTGTTAGAAATGTAGAATCTCAGGTTCACACCTCAAACTCACTGAGTCATAATTTCATTTTAAAAAAGTCCCCAAGTGGTTTGTAGGCACAGCAAGTCTTCTAAGAAGCACTGCCTTGGAAATAAACTCTGCCTGCTCCTCTAGCCCTTGAGCTGGGAAGGACATGGCCTAAAGAGGCTATGACCCTTCTAAGGTTTAACGTTTGTGTTTCATACAGAGTCTGCTTTAAAGGAAAGAGTTTTGGGGGGGTGTGTTTTAAGTAAACTGTATTATTTCACCTGTAAAAATAATATAGTATCTAGATAAATAATAGTTAATTAAAGCAATTTATTATTACCCTAGGAGATTGTAGGGCTTTAAAGCATGGTTGGTTAATTCCTAGCTTTGTAAATCTTCGTAGAATTTGGCTAGGATTCTCTTACTTGATAATCTTGCAGTTCTAGGCATTTGTGAGATAAAAAAAAAAAAAAACCTGCAAGTTTCTTTTCATTTATTCATTTGGTGTTAATGGAGAATTAAAAAAATACCCTGGGCTACTTTCTCTAAGTTCTTCCAAAATTTTAACATGGTGTCCTGGGAAGTAGAGGCTTTTTAAGTCCATTCTTGCTTCATGACTTAAACCTTTATATACTTTTAAACTATTTTTTTTAAGCAAAAATATCCCCTTTCTCCCACACTCCACCCTAATAAAATAATCCTAATTAAATGAATGTTGGTGTTCTTACAGTTGGTTAGACTTCAGTCCAGTTTCATATATATCAGACTTACCCAGCAGTGCCTTTAGGTTTTGGTGTTAAAGTGAATTTGAAATACATTAACTATCTGTTACTTGATAAGTGCTCATTTCCTGTGAGCCTGCAGGTGAAGCTTTAAAATAACTGGTTATTGATTAGGTAGGAGAAAAAGCACCTGCTGAAGCTTGTCGGCCAGAATTTTTCCCTCTTAGAAGAAAGAAAAGGGGTGGGGAGAAAAGTGACTTCTGTTCTTGACTGGCTTCCGTCCAGAACCTTTGTGACCAGGGAAGGGGCGTGGGTACTGAGAGAGTGGTAGTCAGGAGGTGACTCAGATGGTGTTCTTTCAAAGGCAAGGTTGAAAGTTATTAATAGACAAAGCTTAATGTTTAGCTGTTCTTTGTATTACTTCAAAAACTTTTTTACATTTATTATTTCATAGCCCCATATTAGGTCACCTCCAAAAGGAATACAAATGAAAGAATAATCCTGTAGTCCCAACAGATCTTAACTTTCTGAGAGTTCTTATCTACATACAGTTTAACACTGTTATAGTCATGTTTTGATTTTTTACTTAGCATTATATCATACATATTTCATATGTAATTATTTCTATGCCTCTTGCCAAATTGCTTTCCGAACCAGGGCAATTTATCTAACAACCCGAGCCTGCTGTCTCTGCTATAGGGTGGGGTTAATACAAGGTCTTTGTAACAGGATTGTAGGAAGAATAAGGGAGATTGTCCATGGAAACTGTCCTGGCACATAGTGGGCCCTCAGTAGTCAATGACAGCCTTTATTATTACAGGTCTAGGTGGAAAGGCAAAGCAGTACCCAGCAGGGGCGAGTCTTTTGAACTTGAGTGCCTCAACCCCCACCCCCACCCCAAACCTGCTCTGGGTGTGGCTTCCTTTACCAGGTTTAGAAAAGTGTCAAGTTTGCCTGAAAATGCACCCAGCCGAAACACAGCCTTTTATGTTCCCTTTTAGAAAGTACACAGGGTTGGCAGCGATCTCTTGGACCTGTTGACTTTTGATGTAGGTTGAAGACACAGTAGTGGGGCCTCTTCCGAGTTCATAAAAAGTATGCGGGGCAGCTAATGCTGTGGCCAGAGCATCCACCCCATCGTCAGAAGAGACTGCTGTTGCCAAACTCACATTAACCGCCCTCTGTGGATTGTTGAATGCCTCTTCTGTGTTTGCTTTTGAAAGGCCTTTCTTAGCCTTTCTCTCTCTCCCCCAACCTTGTTTTCAAGCAGCACAGGACGTTTAAGTCGCAAATCCAGTAATCACACACAGCAGCATGGAGACACAGGCTGGCCTATATTTGGTCTCACAAAGGCCCTATGAAAGCTCTGGCCTTAAAGTCTTTTTTTAATGCTTAAATGATGCAAGTGGAAAGTTAATTGAGGATCACTGAGGCACGCTTCATTCATGAAGAATGTGAGCAAAACATAAAAAGTCCGGAGGCTCTGTTCTTCTCCTGTGGCAAGGAAATTACATAGGCTGTGTCATTACTTGGGTGAATTTTACCCCCCCGCTGAGGGTGCAGTTGTGTTGGAATTTTGGAACGAGAGCTGTGGGTTTAAGCACAACCAGTTGCAGGAGTGTGTGTGTGTGTGTGTGTGTGTTGCCTGAAATCCTTATGCAAACCACAGACATTATTTTGGCCACACTGACAAGCAAAAATGGTGGTTATCCCTTGGAATGTGGCCTTGGCATTTTGAATTAGGTTTTCTTTTTTCCTTTTTTTAAAGAGAAACTTTGAAGGTCTGTTTTAAAGTGGATGGAGCGTTTGAAAATCTGCCTAGTGTGTTTGAACTGTTAAATGTCAATGAGTTTCTGTACATTGCTAGCTTGAATGTATAGTAGTTGAGAGGTGAATACAACTTGAGTGCAAAGTATGTTTTTCGTGCTTGAAACATACTTTTCCTGATTCCTATTGAGGGAGACGTTTATTCCTACAGAGGTTTAAACGACTTGCAATAAAAAAAAATCCGGCCTTATAGTGGTAGAGGGAGATTACGTGTTATCTGCGAACAACTGCCAAGCAGATGAAATCCCAGCTGCACTCAGCCTGTGGTGGAGGCTGGGCAGCAGCAGCCAGGAGAGAGCGCTCAGGGAGAGTGGTCAGAACCTGGAGGTGGAGAGAAAGGCTGTCGTGTTCAGAAGTAGGACATTTTCTCTGTCATTTCAGAAACACAAGGGAGGTGGAAAGCACACTGGCTGTGGATTCACAGAAGCCCGCATTCATATTCTGGTTCCACCAGGGACCTCCCTGAGCTCCATTTTCTTCATCTATAAAAACTGGGATGAATAAGTAGCCCCCAGAGTGGTTGAGAAGCTTGAATTTTAGTATATTGTCTAAACAGGGTGACAATTCATCCTGGTTTGACAGACTCTCCCAGTTTAGCACTGGGCGTTCCACGCCAGGGAATCACCCCAAGTCCCAGGCAAGCTGGGCGCTGGGTCCCCCTAACTGTGTATGAAAGCACCTGTTATTATGTATGGAGGACAGAGACGATGTCTCTGTGTGTGTGTGTGTTAGTCCATCCCTGCATTCCTTCCGGGTGCTCGGCACATAAACAAATGCTTCACAGACGAAGGAACGTATGAATGGATGAGTAAAGTAATGAAGGCAGTAAGTAATACCTATGGAGTTGTTCTAAAGTGAGTTAGCAGCTTTTCTTCCGTGTTGCCTCTTACTCCCTAAAAAGAGGTGGCCTTATGGGCCACATGGTGAGTAATGTGTTGAATGAAAGAATAAATCACTCACAGTAATGACTTTAGCTCTATGACGTACCTAAATTATAACTTCAGGAAGGGCTTATCTGGATCTTTCTGCTTTTTTGGTAAAATGAAATTTTGGTAAGACCTTCAGGACCTCCCTTAGGTAGTCCCTGTACCCTGCAGGGCGCCGGGAGACTGACTGGACTTTGATGGGGAGGAGAGAAGGGCGCCCACAAGCACTACTGCAGTGCTTGCAGAGAGAGGAACTGGTGCCTGGAGATTAATGTAGGCATGGGGTTGTCTCTTCCTTTTGTTGTTTTTCTTTTTCCTTGACTGGGTGGCCGAGAGTAGTTGGACCAGGAGAAAAGTTTAAGGGTGACATTAATACACAGCAAAAGAGGTAAAAGTGTACCCTGAGAAACTGCCAGCCATTCTTCTGGGTGTGGTAGCTATTCAGAGTTTTACATTGTATGGCTGCAAATAAAACTCATGAAATTTCTTTCTTGGGGTGATGTCGCATGAGTAATGTTTTTCTAGAAGACAGGAGGTTAGTAATACTCTGAGCAAATAAAGGCAGAGCCTCAGAAATTTAGATACCAGATAACTTGCAGGCTTGGCCTTTGAAACGGAAGAAAGCCATGGAGAAAAGTCATTTCGGCCCAAGAACTACTCCTTCCTAACCGTCAGCGCCTTCCAGTTTCTACCCCGACCCCCCCCCCCCAAAAAAAANCTGAGCAAATAAAGGCAGAGCCTCAGAAATTTAGATACCAGATAACTTGCAGGCTTGGCCTTTGAAACGGAAGAAAGCCATGGAGAAAAGTCATTTCGGCCCAAGAACTACTCCTTCCTAACCGTCAGCGCCTTCCAGTTTCTCCCCCGCCCCCCCCCCCCCAAAAAAAAGAGAAAGGCACAGTTTTCCTCTGTAAATATATATGATTTCAATTTTGAGATAGGTTGTTTTTTCACTGGACACACAGGCAATTTTTTTTTTTTTTTTTTTTTGGTAACACACAGACAATTTTTAAAAGTCATACTCATTCTGTAGTGGGCTTGACTGTAGCTGGGCTTAACCAGGAGTCCTTGGCCCCATAACCACACGCACTCTTTATCAGGGTAGTAAATTCACATGGCCCTTGGGGAAGGGAGAGGGTTGCACCCGAGGGAGGGACACTGGACCCGGCTGCCTCTGAGGATTTGCCCCCACCCCCCGGTGTGCTGGTGGTCAGAGGGGAGGGCATCCTAGCCATTGTCACCCAGGGATTCTGAAATGACCTCTCTTACCTCATTTTCCTATGAGCTCATAGTTGTCTGCACATATAAATTGTGTCCCTGGGTCCTGGCTCCCCCTTTGTTGAATCAGGAGCCGCTCTAATGCTCAGTGCTTTTGGGGAGAGGAAAGTGAGGCCCAGGTGATGCATCAGTTGATTTGGGATCGTCTGTCTTTGTCTCCCCACCCCCACTCCTCTCCATGGAAATTCACACTATAAGTCATCTGCTAAGGTTCCCTGCATGAAAAACCCACAAACCAAACTCCTGTTGGAGCAGGAGACCTGGTTATTAGAATAATGAATGGCGTTACTCAACCCCTGTTGAGCTTTTTCTGCCTAATGAGGGCCTCTGTTTGTAGTTCCTTTCTAGGCAGTGGGGTACAGTTTCCATCTGTGTCCTCAAGAAGCTCACAAACAAGAGATAGGAAAACCGTTTTTGTAATAGGATTTGATTCTGTGAGGAAGGGGAGTTGCTTTGTACACTTGCCTAGTGGAGAACACCAGCCCTCCCCTACCTTCCAGGGTTGCTGTAAGAATCAGTTTACATGATAATGTACAAACTCCCGGTGAAAAATACAAATTCATAATTGATTCTAAGAAGTTTTTGGTGAGAAAACAAATGGCGGACTGTCCTCATGCTCAGATCCACTCAACTGGCCTGGTGTCCCCGGAGGACAGAGCAGAGACCTTTCAGTAACAGTAACCTAACTGTGCCATTTATCATACACATTACCTCATCGCGCTTTTGAGAGAATGCAAGAGATGGGCACAGATGTTATCTCTGTGTACAGATGAGGAAACCAAGCCTTGGAGAGGTGAAGCAACTTGCTCAGAGGCAGACAGCTAGTACGCGGTGGGCCTGGCAGTCATACCTGGCTGTGTGTCCATAGAACCCTCCTCCTCACTGCCTCACAGAGATCATTATCACCCCGAGAGGATCTAGGTGTGTCGGGGTGTGGAGGGAGCAGTTGGACCACATCTTCCAGCAACAGCCCACACGGTTTCTTGTCTGCTTTGAAGCATCTCTCTCAACACTGGCTCCTCAGAAAGCGTCCTCCCCTCTGGGAGTGAGATTTATGATGTGGTTTCCTGCCTCCTGCCTCTGGAGGTCAGCGCTTCTGCCCCAGGGTCAGGAAGCCCCTCCGCTGCTGGAGTCACTGCCACCCTGTGTTCAGTATGGGTCATGCCTGTGTCACCCTGCGGTGAGCTTGGGTGCTGTGAGTGCTCTATCAGTGCGGTCTGGTTTGGAATTGGAGGTCGCACCCTTTCTATCACATTGTTCATGAGTCTGCTGATGCCGGTGATACAGAAGTTCAACCACAAGCTGCTTTCTCTTGCCCTGAATGTAACTTAAAAAATGTTTTTGTGGGCCCTCCAGCCTAAGGTCTAGCTATAAGTCAGGTGCCATCACCTACATAGGATTTGCCTGTCCGGTAGCCCTGTGAGATAGGTGGCATGACACCTGCTGAGCAGATTGAAGAACCTGAGGATCAGAAAGGTGCAACGAGGTGGCAAGGTTCTTATCCAGCGTGTGGCAAAATGAGTGCCTTTGGGAAGTTCTGTAGCAGGAAGGAACCCTTTTCAGCGTTTCTTTGAGCTTAAAGCATGTGCTTTTTCTAAATAGGGGGAGGCCGATAGCACGGCTTGGCACATGTCTGTCAGCACAGAGGTGGACTGCATTGATTTTTATTATTTTTAATTTTGTTTAAAACCTGTATTCAGTCATTCTTATTTGAGATCTCACCCAATTCACAAGTGTTTAAAAGTATACCATTTAACCTAGCAACAAATTGAACACACTGCTTGAAAACAGAAGGCTAATAGTTTTCTCATGTGTCAATTTCTGATAAGACTATTGTTATTGCTGAATAAGTCCTTCCATTAAAAACAGTGTAATCTGCAGATTTGCTTATCATTGATACTTCAAGGGCCATAACATTGTGGGGGTGGGTAATGTATCTGCCTGTCTTAAAGCAGTGGTCCTCAACTTTTCTGGCACCAGGGACAGAATTTGTGGAAGACAATTTTTTCACAGACTGGGGGTAGGGGAAGGTTTCAGGATGATTCAAGTACATTACATTTATCGCACACTGACTTTATTACTATTGTTACATCAGCTCCACCTCAGATCATTAGGTATTAGATCCCAGAGGTTGGGGACCCCTGTCTTAAAGGACAGAACTAACACTCACCCACGCGTGGATACAGTGTTTGGTAAATGCAATTAGGCTCTTTGTGGGGGGTGGGGTATTGAGCCGTGTAATAGCCTAATTTAAGTGATTTTTCAGCCTTAGCATATCAGGGTCCTTTTGAATGTAGTTATAGACGTGGATAGAGATCGAGTGCTAATACTGTAGGGCACTGGATCCTGAGTTGGTGGCCGTGAAATACCTGCAGCCAGGCCTCTCTTGTGATACAGTGGTGTGGTGGTGACTCAGTGGCAACCAGACTGCTCAGCTTCCTATATACCAGCGGCTCACTTGAACCTGCCCACAAACCTCTGAACCAGAAGGAGAGGGAAAAACATGCTCACCTACATTTGGAAAACTGGGTCCCAACACGCCTCTGCTTAGGCCGTCGTGGAAACCTTGTATTTCTTCCTTTCTCCTAGGTGAGACAGGAATCGACCTGTAGTGCTAGAGAAACATGTTTGGGTGGGTGCTTAGAACGCTTCCAGAGCCTGGTTCAGTTTAGGTTATGGCAGCAGAGTTAGAGGGAAAGGTGGATATGTTGATGGCCTTTGTTAATTCCTGTCATCACCCAGATCTGTCTTTTTTTCTGCTGCCCCCTTGGCTCAAATAATGACTTAAAGCTAGAACATTGATGGGAGGTTTTGAAGATCAGGAAAATTGCTCTTGGCTCTAGTTTCTTTATTTTGCTGATAAATATCGTTATCTAGAACTTGTCTTGAAAATTCAGCTGTCAAAAAACCTGAAAGTCAGTTGCTTAGAATGCACTCTAGTTGTGTTCCCAGTTCATACTGGTGGTTGGAATAAAGTAGCCTGCACCTCTAATTAATAAGAATGAGTGCTATGGAGGGCTTCCCCAGTGGCTTAGTGGTAAAGAATCCGCCCACCAGTGCAGGAGATGCAGGTTCAATCCCTCAGTCGAGAAGATCCCCTGGAGAAGGAAATGTCACCCCACTTCAGTGTTCTTGCCTGGGAAATTTCATGGACAGAGAAGTCTGGTGGGCTGTAATCCACGGGGTCACAAGAGGGTCAGACACGACTTAGCGACCAAGCAACAAGTTCTCTGGATGAAGGCGGTTAAGTTTTTAGAACACCTTTATAGCCCTGAAATCACTAAAGGAGCCATTGAATCCATTTACCCGTTCAGTCTGCAGCAAGCACAAATGAACAAGTTACAGTACTAATATGCAAACATTAGAGATACAGGAGTTGATGGACATGAGTTTGAGCAAACTCCGGGAGTTGGTGATGGACAGGGAAGCCTGGTATGCTGCAGTCCATGGGGTCGCAAGGAATCAGACATGACTGAGCAACTGAACTGAGAGACACAGAGGTGTAAGAAGGTAGACACTGTCTGAAATTATGTTCTAAAAGAGAATGGAAAGTGGCAGGTATTCTGAGACATGCAGGTAACATCCCTGGGGTGTGGGATCTGAGAGAGGCTTTTTGTAGGAGTTGACATTTGAGCTCAAGACCAGGATTAGGTAATGAGGTGGTGGCTGCTAGGAGTGGGAATGGGGGCTTCAGAACCTTGAGGTATGTTGGAGAGACTGGACCTCTGCCTCAGATATGATGTATGCATTTCAGTTATTTTAACACTTATTATTTTTAGTTGGGATTTTTGCCTCTTTTTTGTTAGCCAGCATTCAGCTGATGTTGGCATAGGTACAGGGAATCAGGTGCCTAGCAGCTGATGTTGGTGAAATGACCTTGCACACGCAACTTTGCATCTCACTTCTCTTACCTCTTGGGAAGGGTTATTAGATCATCATTGGGTGCAGATTTAAGGGCCCCTGCAAATAGATGCATTGAGGGTGCTACTGGCCATCTGTGGTAACTTTCATTTCACCAAAAGCTCCTTTGAGGCCCCGCCGGGTAGATGCCCACTGCCAAAAACATGCGAGCATTTCTGGCTTCTCTGTTCTCTGGCTCACAGGACCAGTCCAGTAGTGGAACTTACAGGCTAGTGAAGAAACGGAAAGCAAAACCAGCTATATATCCTCTTGCAAAGAAAGAAGGAAAGTAGGTCCCTTCTTACAGTCTAGCCTAGCAGCGGTCGTGGCTGTAATGATAACACAGCTAAAACCTTTTGATCTGGAACCCTGGGCCAGCACAGTGCTACAGTAAGTCCACTGTGTGTGTTGATTCACAGGCTCCTTCCAGCATCCCTGTGAGATGAGAATCATTGCCGTTGTAGAGTGAGGAAACCGAGGTGTAAGGGGCCTTTGGCCCAAGCATACATAGCTAGTGAGTGGTAGACTCTGCATCCCAACCCAGGCAGGCTGCTTCTGGACTCTTGAATCCTTAGCACTGAGCCGTGTGGCCTCTCAAGAGTATTTCCCACATGATGAGTGACGCCGGTGCCTGTGTAGATCTTGGATTAGTATTTTGTTCAGTTCAGTTCAGTTTAGTCGCTCAGTCGTGTCCGACTCTTTACGACCCCATGAATCGCAGTACACCAGGCCTCCCTGTCCATCACCAACTCCCGGAGATCACTCAGACTCACGTCCATTGAGTCCGTGATCCATCCAGCCATCTCATCCTTGGTCGTCCCCTTTCTCCTCCTGCCCCCAATCCCTTCCAGCATCAGAGTCTTTTCCAATGAGTCAACTCTTTGCATAAGGTGGCCAAAGTACTGGAGCTTCAGTTTTAGCATCATTCCTTCCAAAGAAATCCCAGGGTTGATCTCCTTCAGAATGGACTGGTTGGATCTCCTTGCAGTCCAAGGGACTCTCAAGAGTCTTCTCCAACACCACAGTTCAAAAGCATCAATTCTTCTGCGCTCAGCCTTCTTCACAGTCCAACTCTCACATCCATACATGACCACAGGAAAAACCATAGCCTTGACTAGACGGACCTTAGTCGGCAAAGTAATGTCTCTGCTTTTGAATATACTATCTAGGTTGGTCATAACTTTTCTTCCAAGGAGTAAGCGCCTTTTAATTTCATGGCTGCAGTCACCATCTGCAGTGATTTTGGAGCCCAAAAAAACAAAGTCTGACACTGTTTCTACTGTTTCCCCATCTATTTCCCATGAAGTGATGGGGCCAGATGCCATGATCTTCGTTTTCTGAATGTTGAGCTTTAAGCCAACTTTTTCACTCTCCTCTTTCACTTTCAACAAGAGGCTTTTTAGCTCCTCTTCACTTTCTGCCATAAGGGTGGTGTCATCTGCATATCTGAGGTTATTGATATTTCTCCCAGCAATCTTGATTCCAGCTTGTGTTTCTTCCAGTCCAGCGTTTCTCATGATGTACTCTGCATATAAGTTAAATAAGCAGGGTGACAATATACAGCCTTGACGTACTCCTTTTCCTATTTGGAACCAGTCTGTTGTTCCATGTCCAGTTCTAACTGTTGCTTCCTGACCTGCATACAGATTTCTCAAGAGGCAGGTCAGGTGGTCTGGTATTCCCATCTCTTTCAGAATTTTCCACAGTTTATTGTGATCCACACAGTCAAAGGCTTTGGCATAGTCAATAAAGCAGAAATAGATGTTTTTCTGGAACTCTCTTGCTTTTTCCATGATCCAGCGGATGTTGGCAATTTGATCTCTGGTTCCTCTGCCTTTTCTAAAACCAGCTTGAACATCAGGGAGTTCACGGTTCACGTATTGCTGAAGTCTGGCTTGGAGAATTTTGAGCATTACTTTACTAGCATGTGAGATGAGTGCAATTGTGCGGTAGTTGGAGCATTCTTTGGCATTGCCTTTCTTTGGAATTGGAATGAAAACTGACCTTTTCCAGTCCTGTGGCCACTGCTGAGTTTTCCAGATTTGCTGGCAAATTGAGTGCAGCACTTTCACAGCATCATCTTTCAGGATTTGAAACAGCTCAACTGGAATTCCATCACCTCCACTAGCTTTGTTCGTAGTGATGCTTTCTAAGGCCCACTTGACTTCACATTCCAAGATGTCTGGCTCTAGATTAATCATCACATCATCATGATTATCTTGGTCGTGAAGATCTTTTTTGTACAGTTCTTCTGTGTATTCTTGCCACCTCTTCTTAATATCTTCTGCTTCTGTTAGGTCCATACCATTTCTGTCTTTTATCGAGCCCATCTTTGCATGAAATGTTCCCTTGGTGTCTCTAATTTTCTTGAAGAGATCTCTAGTCTTTCCCCTTCTGTTCTTTTCCTCTATTTCTTTGCATTGATCGCTGAAGAAGGCTTTCTTATCTTTTCTTGCTATTCTTTGGAACTCTGCATTCAGATGCTTATATCTTTCCTTTTCTCCTTTGCTTTTTGCCTCTCTTCTTTCCACAGCTATTTGTAAGGCCTCCCCAGACAGCCATTTTGCTTTTATGCATTTCTTTGCTATGGGGATGGTCAGGACCTGGGAAACCTTGATTTGGTGAAAGTCATTGCTGACAAGTGGAAATTCCTGATCCTATTCCAACTGGTAAGGATTTCTGCTGCCTTTCACTCTTAATTGGCAGCAATAGTGAGGGGCAGCATGATAGATGTGATATAAAATTCAAGCCTTGCTTAATCTCGAAAGACTTTGTGTCCTTTTATTTGATGGTAGTTTACTTTGGCCATTCTGTCAGAATAAGAGGAACTGAGCTGACAGTGCAGACTCTGATTTTTTCCCCCAGTGGTACAAGTTATTCATCATTGTATCATAAACTCACCAATTCTATTCTCTCAGTATTGAGTTTTTGTTGTTTAGATATTTTGGTTTGGGTAGTGGTATTTTTTGTTTGTGTCTGTTTATATCTGCCTGGTATCTTGCTAGTATACAAAATTATTGGTAAAGGAACTTTGAGAACATAGAATGAAGAACACCAGCCCTTAAGTATTACTGATAGAATTTTGGAGTTTAATATCGATAAATATAGTACTTGGATGCAATCTCAAAAACGACAGAATGATCTCTGTTCATTTCTAAGGCAAACCATTCAGTATCACAGTAATCCAAGTATTTGCCCCAACCAGTAATGCTGAATAAGCTGAAGTTGACAGTTCTATGAAGACCTCCAAGACCTTTTAGAACTAACACCCAAAAAAGATGTCCTTTTCGTTATAGGGGACTGGAATGCAAAAGTAGGAAGTCAAGAAACACCTGAGGTAATAGGCAAATTTGGCCTTCGAATACGGAATGAAGCAGGACAAAGGCTAATGGAGTTTTGTCAAGAGAACACACTGGTCATAGCAAACACCGTCTTCCAACAATACAAGAGAAGACTCTACACATGGACATCACCTGATGGTCAACACTGAAATCAGATTGATTATATTATTTGCAGCCAAAGATGGAGAAGCTCTATACAGTCAACAAAAACAAGACTGGGAGCTGACTGTGTCTCATATCATGAACTCCTTATTGCCAAATTCAGACTTAAATTGAAGAAAGTGGGAAAAACCACTAGACCATTCAGGTATGACCTAAATCAAATTCCTTATGATTATGCAGTGGAAGTGAGAAATAGATTAAAGGACCTAGATCTGATAGAGTGCCTGATGAACTATGGATGGAGGTTCGTGACATTGTACAAGACACAGGAATCAAGACCATCCCCATGGAAAAGAAATGTAAAAAAGCAAAATGACTGTCTGGGGAGGCCTTACAAAAAGCTGTGAAAAGAAGAGAGGCGGGAAAAAAAAGGAGAAAAGGGAAGATATAAGTATCTGAATGCAGAGTTCCAAGGAATAGCAAGAAGAGATAAGAAAGCCTTCGTCAGCGATCAGTACAAAGAAATAGAGGAAAAGAACAGAATGGGAAAGACTAGAGATCTACAGGAGGAGAAGGGGACGACCGAGGATGAGATGGCTGGATGGCATCACCGACTCGATGGACTTGAGTTTGGGTGAACTCCGGGAGTTGGTGATGGACAGGGAGGCCTGGCGTGCTGGAATTCATGGGGTTGCAAAGAGTCGGAGACAACTGAGCGACTGAAATGAGCTGAATGATGGACTCCTTGGTGCAGGCTATACAGAAGGTAATCCTGGAGCAGTTTTCAACAGCGATGGCATTACCTAGGAGCATGAAGTTGAGCCCTTGAAGCTGGCAGATTTTTCTTGACTTTAAACATTTTCAGCTGCTGGAGCATTTGTGGGTGTATATGGGCCAAGTTAGTTACCTTTTATTCTGTGATTTCCAATGTGCGAATGAAGTAGATAATCCCTGTTTCTGGTTTGGCTGCTGCCAAGTGAATGTGAAGACTTCCAGCTGCTGTTCAGACATTTTCCCCCCAGGCCACCTTTTGAGTTCCCTGTAGCCGATAGAAAAGTAGGTTTTAAAGAGGGGCACTTGTTCATCCTTACTTGTTGTTCTACCCTAAAAGCACAAGTTTGATTTTGTTTACCATCTGTTGTGCATTTGGCATAAACGAAGCAAGTAATTTGTTTGTATTTCACCTAGTTCAAGAAATTTGGCCTGGTCAAGTGTCTCCTGATGGTCATGTGTGCGTGTGTGTGTGTGTGATGATAATTCTACTGCTGGAGAGTCAAGAATCACAAGACTTGTCATGGGGCCTTTGGTTTGGTGAACGCTAGGTTTGTTCTCTCCCTGGACACCTCTATCCAGAAAAATGTGAATCTTTCATCTTTCTTGGCAAGGTCTGATATTATTAAACTGAACGGTGCCGTGTCACTGCTCCACGTTTTCCCCAAGAAATTTTCTGTTGAGAGTGCTATGGAAAATTCTCATATGGCATGTGTGTGTGTTGTAAACTCCCATTTTGATCTGAGAGTAAAGCTTATTTTATGGATTTTTATATAGTTCAAGCGATCTCTTTTACCTTTTCTCTGCAGAGACGAGTGTATTTCAGATGTTGGAAAGAGCATGCAGTCAGAAGCAAGTATGCAGTCAGAATGAATGATAACAGCTTCCATGCAGCCTGTGGTACCCCACAGGTGAAAAAATGTCACCCAAAGAGGCAGAATACATGATTATCAGTTACAGGGTTTTTTTATTCTGTGGAGATGACAGCTAGTGTGTTTGTGATATTATATGATACATGGGTAAACCATATAATATCACAAACCAGATGTTTCTGAAGCCACCTAAACTTGCAGTCTTTCACATTTCACATGGAGGGACTGTAGCACCCAGTGAGGGTTGCTTCTAATCTGTATGGTAGAAAGAGCACAGGAAACAAGAAACTGCTGCTGTCTTAATACCTTCACTCTAGGCGTGCTGCGATTCATGGGGTCGCAAAGAGTCGGACACGACTGAGCGACTGAACTGAACTGAGGCAGACCAGATCCTCACTGGCTGGGGTGCATGTCCAGAGGGGGCACATCAAGGGAGCTGAGCACCGCTGCTGGTCCTGCCTCTGAATGGGGAACACGTATCTGCCTTGTGCAGTTCTGAGTGTTGACCTTTGGGTTTAGATTAATGTCAGTCTTAGAGGATTGATGAGAATGTCGGAACCGGTTCTAGCCACCGCATGAAGACTGAAATGACTGTATTGTTTGTCAGATCTTTCCAGAAAGTATGGTGTGACAGCGATCCTAAAACTGTAAAAGTAAATACCCTCGAGCAGTTAATTGTATTTACTTTGGAAGCAGGTTATAAACTTGAATCTCTGCTGAACTAATGAGTGTTTCTTTTCTCTTCTCCCAGCGTCAGAAAGCTGCTGGCGAGAACTGCTCTCTGGTGTTGCTAAGACATATGTGTATGACCTTTTTTTATGTCAATAATTAATGGGAATAATTTCATTTACATTAAAGCCATCTAGGAAAGTGTTCTCCAGGCTGTCTCTAACAGCCTCTGGTCCTCATGGGGAAGGAAGCAAATGCTGAAAAAATTCAGGCTTCTCTCTAGAATACCCTCTTCTGGCAATGATGGCTGCAAGGCTGTTTTTCTTTGAGGTAAAAACCCAGTGTGTGAAGTTTACTCTAGGGTGACTTTATTGTTACATAAGGAGGAGATTTTTTTGTTTCTTGCTGGTATGCTGAGTGGTGAAGGTTAAAGGTAGAACTAACTATGTGTAGAACTAAAACAAAGCACTTGAAACGTTTAGGAAACCAGCAACATTTAGAGGCTCCTGACCCACTTTGACCATGCACTTTTCAGTTTTAAGGCCCACACCGGCTCTTCACAGCCTGTTTCTTAAATATATAAAGAGCAGGTTTATCCACATTATTGAGAAGGCAATTTGAAGCACAGGCCTTGTCAACTAGGAAGATAACTATTGCCATCGGGGGTGTGTGTGTGTGTGTGTGTGTGTGTGTGTGAGAGTCAGGGGTGTGGGTGTATGTTAGGGGGAGAAGGTTATATCATAGTATAGTCAGATTCTCTTTGAACAAAAAACTTCCAGGGGTGTGTCTGTGTGTGTGTGTGTGCGTGTGTGTGTGTGTGTGTGTGTGTATTAGGGGGAGAAGGTTATATCCTAGTATAGTCAGATTCTCTTTGAACAAAAAACTTCCATCCCTTGTTGTTCTTGATAGAAGGAGGAACTTGCTGCTTGTTGTTCAGTCAGTTAGTTGTCTCAGACTCTGTGACCCATAGACTGCAGCATGCCAGGCAGCCCTGTCTGTCACTATCTCCCAGAGTTTGCTCAAATTATGTCCCTTGAGTTGCCGATGCCATCCAACCATCTCATCTGTGCTGTCGCTCCTTCTCCATTTGCCTTCAGTCTTTCTCAACATCACCATCAGGGTCTTTTCCAGTGAGTCTGCTCTTCACATCAGGTGGCCAAAGTATTGGAGCTTCAGCTTCACCATCAGTCCTTCCAATGAATATTCAGGGTTGATTTCCTTTAGGACTGACTGGTTGGATCTCCTTGCAGTCCAAGGGACTCAAGAGTCTTCTCCAACACCACAGTTCAAAAGTATCAGTTCCTCAGCACTCAGCCTTTTTATAGTCCAACTGTCAGATCAGTGCATGACTATTGGAAAAACTACAGCTTTGACTAGATGGACCTTTGTTGGCAACGTGATGTCTCTGCTTTTTAATATGCTGTCTAGGTTTGTCATAGCTTTTTTTCCAAGGAGCAAGTGTCTTTTAATTTTGTGGCTGCAGTCACCATCCTCAGTGATTTTGGAGCCCAAGTAAATAAAGTCTGCCACAGTTTCCACTTTTTCCCTGTCTGTTTGCCATGAAGTGATGGGACTGGATGCCATGATCTTAATTTTTTCAAAGTTCAGTTTCAAGCCAGCTTTTTCACTCTCCTCTTTCATCTTCATCAAGAGGCTCTTTAGTTTCTCTTCACTTTGTGCCATTAGAGTGATATCATCTGCATACCTGAGGTTGTTGATATTTCTCCTGGCAATCTTGATTCCAGCTTTTGATTCATTGAGCCTGGAATTTTGCAAGTTGTACTTTGCATATAAATTAAATAAGAAGGTGACAGTATATAGCCTTGACGTACTCCTTTCCCAATTTTGAGCAAGTTTGTTGTTGAATGTCCGATTCTAACTATTGCTTCTTGACCTGCATACAGGTTTTTCAGGAAACAGGTAAGGTGGTCTGGTACTCCTATTTCTTTAAAAATTTTCTACTTGTTGTCATCCACACAGTCAAAGCTTTAGTGTAGTCAGTGAATCAGAAGTAGATGTTTTTCTGGAATTCCCTTGCTTTCTCCATGATCCAATGAATGTTGGTAATTTGATCTCTGGTTCCTCTGCCTTTTCTAAACTCAGCTTGTACATCTGGAAGTTCTGGTTCATGTACTTTTGAAGCCTAAACTTGAAGGATTTTGAGCATAATCTTGCTAACATGTAAAATGAGCACAATTGTACGACAGTCTGAACATTCTTCGGCATTGTCCTTTGGGATTGGAATGAAACTGACTTTTTCCAGTCCTGTAGCCACTGCTCAGTTTTCTAAATTTGCTGGCATATTGAGCACAGGACTTTAACAACATCATCTTTTAGGATTTAAATAGCTTAGCTGGAATTCCATCACCTCAACTAGCTTTGTTCCTAGTGATGCTTCCTAAGGCCCACTTGACTTCCTATTCTAGGATGTTTGGAGTAACCACACCATCGTGGTTATCTGGGTCATTAAGACCTTTTTTGTACGGTAGTTCTGTGTATTCTTGCCACCTCTTCTTAATCTCCTCTGCTTCTATAAGGTCCTTGCCGTTTCTTTCCTTTATTGTGCCCATCTTTGCATGAAATTTACCCTTTGTATCTCCCAATTTTCTTGAAGAGATACCTAAGTAAGTAAGTAAGTAAAGTCACTCAGTCGTGTCCGACTCTCTGTGACCCCATGGACTGCAGCCCACCAGGCTCCTCAGTCCATGAGATTCTCCAAGCAAGGATACTGGAGTGGGTTGCCATTTCCTTCTCCAGGGGATCTTCCCGACCCAGGGATCGAACCCGGGTCTCCCGCATTGGAGGCAGACGCTTTAACCTCTGAGCCACCAGGGAAGTCCTGAAGAGATACCTAGTCTTTCCCATTCTGTTTTTTTCCTCTTTTTCTTCGCATTGTTCATATAAGAAGGCCTTCTTATCTCTCCGTGCTATTCTCTGGAACTCTGCATTCAGTTGGGTATATCTTTCCCTTTGTCCCTTGCCTTTTGCTTCTCTTCTTTCCTCAGCTATTTGTGAAGCCTCCTCAGACAACCGTTTTTCCTTCTTGCATTTCATTTTTTATGGGATGGTTTTGGTCATTGCCTCCTGCACAGTTTTAATGAACCTCTGACCTTGGTTCTTCAGGCACTCTGTCTACCAGATCTAATCCCCTCAATCTATTGGTCACCTCTCCTGTATAATCATAAGGGATTTCATTTAGGTCATACCTGAATGGTTTTGTGGTTGGAGCTGATAATCTGAACCATAGTCAGCCCCAGGTCTTGTTTTTGCTGACTGCTTAGAGCCTCTCCATCTCCAGCTGCAAGATACATAATCAGTCTGACTTTGATATTAACTATCTGGTGATGTCAATGTGTAAAATGTCTCTTGGGTTGTGGAAAAGAGTATTTGTTATGACCAGAGTGTTCTCTTGACAAAAACTCCGTTAACCTTTGCCCTGCTTCATTTTGTATTCCTAGGCCAAACTTGCCTATTATTCCGGCTATCTATTGACTTCCTGCTTTTGCATTCCAGCCCCCTATGATGTTGAGGGCATCTTTTTGGTGTTAGTTCTAGAAGGTGTTGAGGGTTTTCATAGAACTGGTGAACTTCAGCTTCTTCAGCATTATTGGTTGGGCATAGACTTGGATTACTGTGATGTTGAATGGTTTGCCTTGGAAACAAATCAAGATCGTTCTGTCATTTTTGAGATTGTACCCAGGTAGTGCGTTTTGGACTCTCTTGTTGACTGCGAGGGCTACTCCATTTCTTCTAAGGGATTCTCGCCCACAATGGTAGATAATAACGGTCATCTGAATTAAATTTGTCCATTCCTGTCCATTTTAGTTCGCTGATTCCGGAGACATTGATGTTCACTCTTACCATCTCCTGCTTGACTGTGTCCAATTTACCTTAATGGACCTAACATTTCCGATTCCTGTGCAGTATTGTTCTTTACAGCAAAGGACTTTACTTTCACCACCAGACACATCCACAGCTGAGTGTCATTCCTGCTTTGGCCCAGCCACTGCATCTTTTCTGGAGCTATTCATCTTAGCTCCAGAAAAAATGGAGCTCTTTCCCATTAGCATACTGGATACCGTCCAACTTGGGGGGCCCCTCTTCTGGTGTCATATCTTTTTGCCTTTTCCTACTGTTCATGGGGTTCTCTAGGCAAGAATACTGAGGTGGTTTGCCATTCCTTCCTCCAGTGGACCACATTCTGTCAGAACTCTCCACTGTGACCCGCCTGTCTTGGGTGGCCCTGCACAGCATGGCTCATAGCTCCATTGAGTTACGTAAGCCCCTTCGCCACGACAAGGCTGTGATCCATGAAGGGGAATTTGCTGCTAGTAACTAGTTAGTTCTGAAAGGATTGGGGTTCCTGCTGTGCAGTTTTTAAAAGATGATCCAAGCACAGGATGGAGAGCAGAAGGGTTTCCCATTGTTATTAACTGCTGCTTCTTCATAATTAATAGCCTTTTAAATAATCTTAGTTTGGGGGAGGAAGGGATGCTCAGAATTGGGGATTCTCTGTAAGATCTTCAGTAAGACATAAGATGGTGACTGTCCAGCTTCCCCAGGGTGTGGTCACTCTTTGATGTTGACAAAATTTGGTGCTGCTCCTTAGGGAACTGTGGCTGGTGCCAAGCTGCCACAGCCTCTGGGCTCCCATAGCCACTCTTCCTCAGCTGGTGAACCAGCTCTGGGGAAGCCAGCATCCATGCTTTGGTTTCTTTGCCTTAAAAAAAATTTTTTTTACTATGCTCTGGGACCACTTTGAGGTTTTCAGGAATTTTCCTGGGAGTATAGCCCCACAGTTTAGGAGAACTGTCCAGGGCCTGGGTTCATAGCAGGAATAAAGCCCCTTTTCCCTTGTCATTACTGCTTTCCTCTTCACTGACTAATTAGCCAGCTGCTGCAGGTCTCATTAAACTTCATTAATCCTGAGCATTTGTCTATTGGAACTGCCTCAAGATAAAAAGGGAAAACTCAGCTAAACATTTTTGTTGCTCCTGCTAATTACCCTGAGCTATATATTTTTATTAATTAATTGCTCTACTTACTTTCAAATCTGAATGAAGACCTTTCCCCATGCCAGACATCAGGCGTTTCTCTCTCCCCTGGCTGAGGAGGCACTGCTCTGTGGTTTGGTATGTGGAGTGCCTGTAGTTATCAGGGCCAAAAATAGGATGGCTCTGGAAACCAAGCTAAAAGGAAAACACACCTGGAGTCTGGCTGTGTATAACCTAGGCCTTTTCAAAGCTTTGAGTTGATATTGATGCCTTAAAAAAAAAAAAATACAGGTACAATGTTAAATGATCTCATCTCTCTGAAAAAATACATGATGGCAAAACAATCACAAAGCTATTTTCTTGCCTCAGTGGTTCCAGAATCTAAAAAAAAAATACTTTAAATGGGGTTTGGATAGGAGAGAATCAAGACATTTCTGTGTTGTAGCTAAAGGTGATGGCAGAAAGGAAGGTGTTGATCTTGGGTTTGGATTGGTGGTGATTGAGGGCACGGTGAATTACATCTATCCCCAGTGGGAGGCAGGGGAGAAGAGCACCTGCCTTGATGTACCTCTAAGAGACCCTGGTGAAAGGGGAAGAACAGCTGAAAATATGGAGGCCTTTCTGATGAGAAACTGTGCCATCACTGAATTATAAGTAAAAGTTTTGGTTTTGGAATTGTCAGGAATTAAGGTGGATGGAACTAAGAGAATTAGTTCTACGTGATCCCTTTAGGTCGGGAATAAACTAATTCATCGTTGAGACTTGAGCCTAATTTCATATTGTGCTGATAAGGTCTTTTCTGATGTACAGTTCTGTTTGGAGTAGTGAGGGCTGTGGCACCAGTCCTGGGGTCTGGCTTCTGGAACTGTGCTTGCTTTGTGCCTGTGGGCAAGCCACTGAACGTCTTGGAGCCTTATAGTTTACTCTTAGGCAAAATATGTTTGATGATAAGAGTACCTGCTGCACAGTGTGGTTGTGAGAATTAAGTTTGGGTGAAGTGCTTAGAAGGGTGTTGTGTGTTCTGGTAAGTGCTCCATAAACTCGTAAGTATGGAGGTGGATATGTGAGATTCCCGATTGTTCAGGGTCACGTCTGTGTGGCTGGAGTGCTGGTAAATCAACCCCAGTGGGCTCTGATCCTCTCCTTGCTGCTGATTTGTGATGTCATCTTGAGTCAAATCTCAACTGTGAAGCTTTGACCCCTTGACTCATGTCTGATCAGTTAATCTCTCTCCCGTGCGTTGCTTGTTCCTCATTGCCGTGCAGTATAATTACCTGTCATCAAGGCTGGTGTGTCATTAAACAGTAAACTGCACAGCATCTCTCTTTATTTCCCGTTGCTCAGTACAGCAGTTTGCAAATACCTTTTAAAAATGGAATTTGTTTTTCCCATAAATTAAATCTGAAGTGGAACTCCAGTAAATAAAGGGTGTGAATGGAGTGTTTCTGACCAAAGTACAGGTGAGAAAGTGTACTTGGAGCATGTCCTTGGGGATCCTGATTTGAAAACTAGTGTTTCTTCAGTGATTGTCACTTATTTTTGTGTTATAATAATATCTTCAGTTCCCTGTTGAAAGGGAGTATTAATATTTGTTTGCCTTATTGTGCTTATAAGTGTTGTATAAGGTTAAATACTGATTTAGTAGTTTCCAGAAGAAAGACAAGGAAATTCAGATTGGTGTTTTATTTATTTAGGAGTGCTCACTGAAGACAGCATTTCACATTTGACCCTTTGTGGTGCCCAGAGAGAATTTGTTTTTCTCTGGTAAGTGCCCATTTTCCCCCTCATACTCATCTATCTTAGACCCGCTGGTAAACCTTAGTTCTCTTATTAAATAAAAATGAGTTACATGTATTTCTCTTCAAATGGAAATGCCTTGACATATTTAAAAAATGGTATGTGCTCATTAACAACAAGAACAAAAAAAAAAAAACAGTGCAGAAATACAGAAACAGAAATGCCTTCTACATCTGCTGCTCTCTTGGGATAATTAGAGTTAATGGTTTGAAAAATATCTTCCTGGACCTTTTTATATACTTCAGTTCAGTTCAGTTGCTCAGTCGTGTCCGACTCTTTGCGACCCCATGAATTCCAGCATGCCAGGCCTCCCTGTCCATCGCCAGCTCCTGGAGTTCACTCAAACTCATGTCCGTCGAATTGGTGATGCCATCCAGCCATCTCATCCTCGGTCGTCCCCTTCTCCTCCTGCCCCCAATCCCTCCCAGCATCAGAGTCTTTTCCAATGAGTCAGCTCTTCGCATGAGGTGGCCAAAGTACTGGAGCTTCAGCTTCAACATCAGTCCTTCCAAAGAACACCCAGGACTGATCTCCTTTAGAATGGACTGGTTGGATCTCCTTGCAGTCCAAGGGACTCTCAAGAGTTTTCTCCAACACCACAGTTCAAAAGCATCAATTCTTTGGTGCTCAACTTTCTTCACAGTCCAATTCTCACATCATATATGACTACTGGAAAAACCATAGCCTTGACTTAGACAGACCTTTGTTGGCAAAGCAATGTCTCTGCTTTTGAATATGCTATCTAGGTTGGTCATAACTTTCCTTCCAAGGAGTAAGCGTCTTTTAATTTCATGGCTGCAGTCACCATCTGCAGTGATTTTTGGAGCCCCCCAAAATAAAGTCTGACACTGTTTCCACTGTTTCCCCATCTATTTCCCATGAAGTGATGGGACCAGATGCCATGATCTTCATTTTCTGAATGTTGAGCTTTAAGCCAATTTTTTCACTCTCCTCTTTCACTTTCATCAAGAGGCTTTTTAGTTCCTCTTCACTTTCTGCCATGGCTTCCCTGGTGGCTCAGAGGTTAAAGCGTCTGCCTGCAACACGGGAAACCTGGAATGCCGGGAATGTCCCCTGGAGAAGGAAATGGCAACCCACTGTAGTATTCTTGCCTGGAGAATCCCATGGACAGAGGAGCTTGGTGGGCTACAGTCCACGGGGTCGCAAAGAGTCGACACGACTAAGCAACTTCACTTTCACTTTCTGCCATAAGGGTGGTGTCATCTGCATATCTGAGGTTATTGATATTTCTCCCAGCAATCTTGATTCCAGCTTGTGTTTCTTCCAGTCCAGCGTTTCTCATGATGTACTCTGCATAGAAGTTAAATAAGCAGGGTGACAATATACAGCCTTGATGTACTCCTTTTCCTATTTGGAACCAGTCTGTTGCTCCATGTCCAGTTCTAACTGTTGCTTCCTGACCTGCATACAGATTTCTCAAGAGGCAGGTCAGGTGGTCTGGTATTCTCATCTCTTAAATAGATACTAATACGATCATGCAAAATATATATACGATTCTGTAAGTAACTCCTCATTTGTTTCCCTTACTCTATTTTGGCATGTATATAGTGTTCTTTTATATGAATGAATCACAGTTTAATTAATCAGTCTATTAATATATTTAGTTGTTTTTGATCTTATGGTTTTTTTGTGGAGGTGGGAGGAGTTAAGGGCTTCGCCGTGGTGCAGCGGTGAAGAATCCGCCTGCAGTTCAGAAGTTCAATCCTTGGGTTGAGTCGGGAAGACCCCCTGGACAAGAAAATGGCAACCCACTCCAGAATTCTTGCCTGGAGAACCCCATGGACAGAGGAGCCCGGAGGGCTACAATCCATGGGATCACAAAGAGTCTGACATGACTTAGCAATTAAACAACATGTTGTTTTTGCCCCCCATTTCTTACAATTATTTTAAAAATCTGCAGTTCATATGCTGTACATCTTTATGTACAAGTATTTTTACAAAGTATATAGAAGTGTGATTGGTACATGGAGGAAATGCATTAAAATTTTTTTTATATTGCCCACTTACCATCCTACCCAGTACATACTCATATATCCATTTCTCTGTGTCTTTGGACAAGATTTGTTTTTCAAGTTCAAGAAACAGAGTTTATTTTCACTTTCCTTCACCTATTCCTGGAAGTGGAATTTCTGCTATCTACCACCCCAACGGAACATCTCTGAGCCTCCAGCCCTTCCACCCAGTTCCAAGATTATTATCTTTATAGAGTCTGTTGAGAAAAAGCCAAGGTCTTTATTAAGCAATAAAATGTCCCAAAGAACAAGTCAGCTATAGCAGTAGAGTTCCCAGGCCACGTCTAGGTAACCAGGAGTCAAGCTTCTCCTGTGACAGGCCCATTCCCTTACAGATTGGTAAAACCACAGTAGCCAGGTCAACACACCTGTCATAAGCCCTCAGTGTTGTGAAGTGAGAGTTAACATCTTGCTTGTAGTGATGGGAGAGAAAAGGGATGGGTAAGGGCCTGCATGTGGGGTGTGTACTTTGGGACATTATATAAATTCTATGGAGGGACTTTGCTAGTGGTCCAGTGGCTAGGACTGTGCTCTCAATGCAGAGGGCCTGGGTTCGATCCCTGGCCAGGGAACCAGGATCTCAGAAACTCATTTCTCACATGCTGCAACTAAGAGTTTGCATGCCACAAATAAAGATCCAGCATGCCCCAGTTAAGAACAGGTTCAGTTATTTCAGTCTCTGAATCGTGTCTGACTCCTTGTGACCCCATGGACTGCAGCACACCAGATTTCCCTGTCCATCACCAACTCATGGAGCCTACTCAAAATCATGTCCATTGAGTCAGTGATGTCATCCAACCATCTCATCCTCTCTCATCCCCTTCTCCTTCTGCCTTCAATCTTTCCCAGCATCAGGGTCTTTTCAGATGAGTCATTTCTTCACATCAGGTGGCCAGAGTATTGGAGTTTCAGCTTCAGCATCAGTTCTTCCAATGAATACTCAGATTGATCTCCTTTAGGATGGACTGGTTGGATCTCCTTGCAGTCCAAGGGACTCTCAAGAGTCTTCTCCAACACCACAGTTCAAAAGCATCCGTTCTCTCGTGCTCAGCTTTGTTTATAGTCCAACTCTCACATCCATACCTGACTACTAGAAAGACCATAGCTTTGACTAGATGGACCTTTGTTGGCAAAGTAATGTCTCTGCTTTTTAATATGCTGTCTAGGTTGGTCATAACTTTTTTTCCAAGGATAAATATAAATAAAAGATAAATATAAAAAAATAGGTTCTGTGGGAAAACACTTGCATTTAAGTTAAGCAACACTGTGCAACAGATTTAAGTTTCTAAGACAAATAGAACAGCGAAAAAACTAATCATCCTGTTTATGCCCCCTTTTTGTTACTTTTTTCAGTTTAAGAAAGTAAGGTAAATGACCATTTGTAAGCTAGGAAGATTCCACCAGATCCAGGGCATACCTGGTGCATTGTCTTCTGTAAAGTTGTACTTTAAAGCTTTGATGAGGGTTCCCATCAATGAGAAATAGATACTGATTTAAAACAACAGCCAAAAAAAAAAAAATAGTTAACTGTCCTGCTCTCCTTTGATTAGAGTGAGGGCCTGTTCAGGGACACCCTCCGCCCAACTGTTTGACTAGATCATTAGAGGGTTTGACTGTGAGGCCATCTCCTCCTCCAGTTTTTCTGTCCTCCTTTATTAAAGCAAGGTACTGTACACTGTGTACTTATAGAACTGCCCACCAAAACTGTACTATTTGACTTTGTAAGAAATCTTGTATGACCACTTATTCTCTGTGTGGAGTTGAGGAGAAAAAACCACAGAGGAAGTTAGCAGAATTGTTTAGTGTTTGACCCTGTGAGTGAAAATTTTCTTTTTCATTTTGACACCTTAAAAATAACTAAATGGTGGTTGAGCATGGGCAGTTATCTAGTGCTATGAATTCTTAAGGAATTGAAAATTGCTGTTAAGCTTTTTAAAATTGAAATGCAGTTGATGTAAAGTATTACCAGTTTCAGGTGTTCTGCATAATGATTTAATGTTTGCATATATTAGGAAATGATCACCATAAGGTAAGAACTCAAGACTTCTAGGTGTTCTTTCCAATGTCTTCATAGCATTTACTCAATAAATCGTTGCTCATTGGTTGATAGATTGACCCAAGATGGAAAAAAAAAATGACCATAGACCTGTATGGCTGAATGTCAGATACTGGAGTGTAGACCATTTGCTGTTCTATGTGGAGTCAATTGCCAGCAAAATAGTTGGCTGAGTTAAATATATAATCAAAGATTGGGTCAGAATTTATCATTCAGTTATTGCTTCTTGGATGCATAATATACAGTAAGAAGTGAAATTTGGGTTTGATGCATTATGATATCATGTAGAAAACAGTGCTAAGCTCTAAAATTATTTAGTGCAGTCCAGAGAGCAGCTTATCTTTATAGCATTATACATTTTGTATTTTCATCTTGGCACAACTGCTAGTTACTTCTGAAATCCAAGTGTAGTTTGGACATCTTTCCCCAAACACACATGAAAGCTTGGGCTTATTTAATTCTGAAGTTTGGCACTGAAGTTGGGACAGCCTTACTTAATTTATTATTCTGCCACTTCATCCCTGATAGTTTCTGCGGTGCATCATGGTTACTGGCAGGAAGGGGTTTAGGTGACTAATTTGTAATGCTCTTCAGGAAAGAAGCCAGTTTTAGAATTGGCCAGTTTTAAAATTTTGTTTCATTTGTTTTTATATATAATTCTCTTCTCACTAAGTGAAACCTCGTCATCATCATCATACAGATATAAGTGATAACAGGCATCACTGTGGCTTCTTTGTTTCAAAGTGCCAGTTCTTTTTAGATTAAATGTACACACATAGCCTTCTTTGGAGGCCTTCCGTGATACCTTAGATTATTGTTACATGGGCGCTTCCATAGTCAATTCATTCAGAGACGATTATTTTAGTAAACACTGTTGTTGTTGTTGTTGTTGTTGTCATTTAGGTGCTAAGTCATGTCCGACTCTTTTGGGGCCCCATGGACTGGAGCCCACCAGGCCTCTCTGTCCATGGGATTTCCTAGGCAAGAACACTGGGGTGGGTTGCCGTTTCCTTCTGCAGGGCATCTTCCTAACCCAAGGATTGAACCTGCGTCTCCTGCACTGGCAGGTGGATTCGTTACCAGTGAGCCACCAGGGAAGCCCAGTGAACACTGCATGCATGCTAAGTTGCTACAGTTGTATCCAACTCTTTGTGACCCCATGGACTGTAGCCTGCCGCTCCTCTGTCAGTGGGATTCTCCAGGCAAGAATACTGCTGCTGCTAAGTCGCTTCAGTCGTGTCCGACTCTGTGCAACCCCAGAAATGACAGCCCACCAGGCTCCCCCGTCCCTGGGATTCTCCAGGCAAGAACACTGGAGTGGATTGCCACTGTGGGTTGAAATGCCTTCCCCCTCCCTCCAGGGGATCTTCCCTATCTGGGTGTCAAACCCACGTCTCTTACATCTGCGTTGGCAGGCTGGTTCTTTACCATTAGCACCACCTGGGTTTTCTTGTTGCCTCTGACAGTAAACACTGTACTATTCATGAAAAGCAGACAGCTTTAGGGTGACTTTTAGGTCTTTGCTCCTTCCTTCTTGTTTGTGTGGTTTGAAACAAAAGTCTTTTGGATCTGAGCTTTTTGTCCTCAGTGAATTACAGTTAATTTGGATATCCTCATTGTATAGACTAGCTATCAGGAACTGTACCGAGAGGCTGGAGTTGGTGCAGTCATCTTGTTGGAGCATCAGCCTCTCTGAAAACACCCAAGTAGTAAGTATCCTCTTGTATCTTGAGTATCTGACAATTATGTGACTCTAGTATATGAAAGACATTTCTATTTTACTCCCTGCACCATTGACCTGAAGAATTCTGGAAAACTAGAGAAGAGAAAAATCATCAAGAGCTAGGGCATGCGCTATTTGATTTTCAATGTACTGTCCAGAATAGCTCCCTTTTTTGCTCATTACATGAAAAAAGATGCACAGCAAAGTCCTCTCTCACCACACGTGCCTGAGAGTCCTGTAATACAAACCTCCCTTTAAGCCCTTGAGAATGAATTGCAGGAAAAGCCCTTGACAGTGACTTGCAGAATTTTACCTTTGCCTGTGAATTTGTGTGCCACATAGTAGTCTAGTTTAGAATATATTATTCACTTTTTCTTTAGTTGTTGTTTAGAAAAAGTAATACCACACAGACACACCTTCATATATTGCAATTAAATTACCTTCATAAAGTCTTTAGTGTATGTATTATGTTTGCCCCTTAGAAAATTCTCTCCTAGTTAGCATTCTGCATAAAAGTTTATTAAGGATATACCATCTTTTTAGATCCAAACCTGCCATCTTTTGAGTATATTACAAGTTACCCTCAGTTCACCTTGACCTAATATTTTGTAATATCTCAGGAAGGACTGGGGAGGAGAGGTGATGGTGAATAAAATGTCCTTCAGAGTAAGAATCGAGGGCCTGAGGGGTGTGTGTGTGTGTGTGTGTGTGTGCACACGTGTGCGGGGGGCAGGGGGGAGCGTGGAATCTGGGCCCAGCCTCCTGGCCCTTCCTCGTTCTTTGAACAGGAAGTGAAAGTTCCTTGAGTTCCAGTGTGTGGTGCTCACCATGCCCTGTCTCTCCTGACAGCTGGGGTGGCGCTGTTAATCCTGTTGTGTGATGGTAACCAGATAAATACTCCTCAGCTGAAAGGGTCCCCCACCTCCCCACCCTGCCCCTGCCCGCCCTGATGTGTGGACAGAGTTCTAGGAAAACAACTAAAAAGAAAGTGCATGTGACCATAGCACTTCAGCCCAGCTGCATGTCCTTGAAAACAGAAGCTGGCAAAGGGGATGTGAGACCAAGGATATTCTAAAAGATGTTTTAAACCTGGATTCGCCAAACCTTTTCTGTGGAGGTCAGATAGAAACTATGGTAGGCTTTGCCACCATGCCGAGTCTCTATCTTGTCTCCTCATCCTCTTTCAGTGACCCTTACCAACCTCAAAAGAATGAAAAAGCCCTCTAGCTCCCAGGCTGTACAGAAACAGACTCTAAGGCCAGAGTTTGCTAATGCTTGTTTTAAATTTTGGTCATGAAGAAACTGAGCCGAGATGTATGGCTGAGATTTTTGTAACATGTTTTCCGCAAGCACTGTGGGAGGGGATGTGAATGGGAACTTCGGGATTCCTTTAGGTTCTGATCCTGGGTGTGCCTTTGCTAGCCGGATGCCCTCAACAGAATCCTCAGAACCTTTCTGGGCCTTGTCTAGTCATAACTGGCAGCTTATAATAAACAAGGTACTACTGCGGCGTCCACCAGTGCATAGGAGCGGAGGAGGACTCATTTCATCCCTCACCCTCTTGATTTCCCTGGCTGCAGTTTCAGGCTGATTCCTGCTGGCCTGACCTACAGAGATGGAGAGTAGCAGAGCCAGTGGGATGGATTTCTGTCTGTGAAGGTGTTTTGAAGCATGCCACAAATTTTCTAGGCAGGTTGAGCAGATGATTTCTGAATATTTCTTCCTGAGGTTGTGCCTCTGTGTTTCAAGGCACTCACTCATCCCTTCTGGTTTGGTGGTGTTCACCTTGGTTCTCATCTCAGGGGAGTCAGTGCTACTGTCCTGCCTTGGTTTTCAGAGTTGGCCCCTACCATCACCTCTGGCTCCTTCACAGCCTTGGCATTGGTGTTTGAGACTTTCAGGGGCTCACCTTGAGGTGATAACCATGGCAGGGCGGGAGCCCTGGAGCAGGGCCTACTTTCTCAGTTCAGCCTCCTCCGGAGCTCCCCTCTGTGTGCCTTGTTTCCACCCTGGCAGAGCCGGGCTGTGCTGCTCACAAGAAAGACCCTCAGGAAGGTGCAAGCCCTGATCCCTGACATAAACTGTAGGCGCCGGGTTATGGGGAGTTCACGGTTGTTTTATAGTCTGCACATCAGAGTGTGAAGTGTTAGCAGAGAATTTCATATTTACTACACATGCATTTAGAACAGATGTTTACATGTGTTTTGTCCATGAAGCTGGTTAAACTGTTGGGAAAGTATTTTAACTCAAGTTCTATTTATATACAAATCAGCAAACATAAATTAAAGGCCCCCAGACTAATCCGTCACAGGGCCTTAAGTCAAAAGATTAGTTTCCTTCCTTTTGCTGCCTCAAGATAACAGTTTGATTCTCTGTTATCAATTCAGCCAGTTGCCTGTTTCCGGTTTCCTGCTCTGTGTATTTTGCATGTCACTCTTGGGAAATGATTTATTTATTTTTTCAAGCCAAGGCACATATCGGGCCTCCACCCTACTGTATTCTTTTGTTTTGAGTTAGAATTCTTTAAAAAGAAAAAAAAAAACAAGCTCAAGAATTGGGCTTTAATGGCTAAATTGTTAAAATTAGTATAAATTAAGTCTTGTGACTCTTGCCTTGTTTGGGTCATGTTGAAATAGTGTTATAATTATACCTTCTGTGTTTTTGCAGTTTCACTCTTATTGTATGGACATGTGGTGGCAATTGTCCCCAAACAAAGCAGAAACAAACAAAATTCTGTGAAACTGCTTTTTAGATTAGCTTTTGGGCCCCTTCTTATCTGAAAGACAATATCACAAAATCGCATTTTTATCATTTATCAGACCCCGAAGAGCAGTTGCAGTTCAGTTTTCTTCAACAGTTGGAACCAGCAGCGGAAGCGACAAGACTTAACTTGGGAGCTTATTTGTTGGGCACTGGATGTTCAGCAAATGTTTATTGTGCATCCTCCACCCCCCAGTCTCCAGGCACATGCTAAGGCTCTAGGTGGATATGGAGTTGGGTCCTTGCCCTGGATGCAGTTACAACTAGTTAAAGAGATAGGGCACAGAGTATGTAATAAACAGAGGAGAGAGACAGAGACTTCATCCCATCAAGTACATTCCTCTTGGAAGAACTAATCTTGGCCTAGGTCTTAAAAGAAGTACTTTCCAGGTTAAGAGAATGGTGTAAGCAAAGGTGGAGGAAAGGAATGTGCAAAGTGAGTGTTGAGAACATGATGAGCAAGGATCTTTTGGGTTGGATTTGAGCAGGGAGATGAGTGGGTATTGGGAAGGATCCCAGAGAAAGCAGGTGTCCTGCCAGAGGCTGTTTAGGACCCTTGAATGCCAGGCTCAGATTGGACTGTCTTGTAGATGGCTGGGGGACACCTGAAGGTGCTGGTGCAGTGGTGTACCTTTGAAACACCACTGTTTGGAGGAGACAATTCTGGCACTGATGTTTAAGAAGGATAGTAAAGGCAAGGGATTTATTTCAGTAACTGTTGAACGATGGAGCCTGAACCCATCCTTACTGTAGTGGGTTTTACCTTTCAAATACCCAAAAAATACATTGCTGAGGTCATCCTCATGGCAGCTGTACTGCTTTGTAATATTTTTTGTTATTTTTTAACTTTCTATGTAGTTTCCCCAGCTAGGCTTTCAGTTCATCAAGGGCAAGTCTTAGAGAGTTCTGCATGAAGTATGCACTTTGTAAATACTGGAGCTTATTAATATTCTCCATTTCAGATGAGTCCTTACTCAGCTTGCTGTACAGTATTGTTATTCATGGAATGATTGTCTTGTCTCCTTTTGATTTCTGCTTCCAATCTGTACCTCATTTCCTTCTCTGAACCCGAGTCTATACCTAACTTGACTGTGTGTTTATATGGAGAAAAATTACATGGTTGCCAACTCTTGCTTAAGATAGGGGACTATCTTAGCACACCTGAGGAAGATGCTGATAGAAAACACTGGGTTACACCAACAGGTTCTGACTGTTTGAAAAGTAGAAGAACTGTTTGAAAAGTAGAAGAAAGATTTTCCCTCTTTCAGTCAGGTATAAATTCAGCATTGAGAGAATAATAAATGAAGTCATTTGTCAGTCCTTGTTTCTGTGTTTCCCTTATTTTTCCATCCAGAGATGGTTTCATGCCTCCAGGCCTTTCTTCATCCCTGGCTGCCATCCGTCCCATTCCATAGCTGAAGCTGAAGCATATGGTGAATATGGTTATGTTTAGCTTTCTTTTAGACGGTGTTGTGGAAAGATACTGTACAATCATTTCCATAACACAATGCCCTTCTGTTCGTCAAAGCTATTTCTATAACCTGTAGCTTAACTCACGCTAACACAGTGTTCATTTTTCCAGTTAGAGTCAGTTCTCCAGAGTAAGTTAGTTTTAAAAAGTGTTCCAGCCTTCCAATACTGGTCATAGTTATTCCCTAAAAAGAAAGTCAGTTTTGTGCTTCTAGAAGGGGATGATGAAGAGGATATTCACAGCCCTTTGGTTGAAATTAAGCAAGTATGTTTATCTGTTCTACATATCTCATCCTCTTTCTGTGGGACGTCTTCTGAAAATTTCAGATTAGGCTGTAGTCCATAGAGTCACAAAGAGTTGGATACAACTGAGCAGCTAAGCACGTACAAACACACAGACACACACACACACACATCAAAAACAAAAGACAGTGAGTCTAGATACTCAGAGGAAAAGATCCTAATCCTTCTTAACCTAAACAGTGGAAGAGAGAGAATGACACCTAAGGACACCCAGTGCAGTCAGTGTCACTGGTGGCTGGTGACACTGAACACACCCCCCAAGCCTTGGGCTTTGCTGGAGAGCACGCTGGTGTCCCACGTCCCTGACCAAGTTAGTCTTCTGAGTTAGTGAGCTTTGAGAAAGTGTAAATTATTGTTCAGTGGCATGATAGTCATCTTGTAAAATTCTATTTTCAAGAAAGAGCGCCATGCTAGAAAGTCACATGTAATTCACCCCTTCCAATCAGAGGCCAATGCAGATGTTGCTGCTTACTCAAGGTTGGGTTTCTTATTTGCTTCCCAGTGGTCCTCACTGACCTGATGGTTGGCTAGTTATGTCTGAGCCTATGGAGCTAAGAAGACTTAGCTGGTTGGATCTTCGTGTTTGGAACTGCTTTTCAGTTCTAGGTTCTCAGGGTTCCACGGTAGAATTTGTGGTCCTGGCAAACTTATTTTTGAGAGCAGCCTTACGAGTCCTTTCTGACTGCCAACCCCTGCACCTACACACTGACTGCCTCACCAGACTCTCCCTCAGAGGGCTACGGCTTCATTTTGCCCTTTCCTCAGGTGGTTCCCCACTTTTCTTGTATCTGAGGGTTGCACCTCTGATGTGTTTGTTGTCCTTTAGTCACTCTTTTGTGACCCCATGGACTGTAGCCTGCTAGACTCCTCTCCGTGGGATTCTCCAGGCAAGAATACTGGAGTGGATTGTCGTGCCCTCCTCCAGGGGATCTTCCCGACCCAGGGATCAAAGACCCCCACTTTAACGCTTCTGAACTGCTGGTGCTGTGGCTGCAAGTCTGAACTTGTGCTGGTAGGTGTGTGGTGATATTGAGGTCGCCGAGAGGTGGTCAGGTCTTCAGGTACCGTCTTGGGCTTCAGTCTGTGCACCACATTGGGACTGTCATGCACAAAGGGATCAGGGAGGAATGTTCAGACCTGAAGGCTTTTACGTGAAGGAGTGAGGAGATCTGTTTTCCGTAGCATCAGAGGTGGAGCAGGCTTCCTCGGCAGGCCACAGAGCCATCTAGTCTTGATGGAGACAGCACCCCAACAGTTGGAGCTGCTCAGTGATGGAGTGGACCCTTTAACAAAGTATAAGCTTGGCTTACAATGGTGAGATTAGGGTGATTCATGGTATTATCACTGAAACGTGTTTTTTTGAATGTTGTGGTAGAGGCATCATTGTATAGTGATTGAGAACTGGGCTTTGGAGCCAGCCTGCCTTGGAGAGTTAATAGGTCCCGCGCCATGGAATAGTTAGGGGAGTAAAGCACACAGATTGGTACCAGGGATACGGTAAGTATGTGGTGAATGGTATTGTTATTTTAAAGAGAAAGAACAAGTTGTTTTCTTTTGTATAACTATTAGCCTCCTGCTCTACTGTATACACACAGTTCCCCCTTTTAAAAAAAATTTTTTTAATAGCTGGTCCAGGTGCAGTAGAAGGGAGTTTTTGCTTTTGAAAGAAAGTTGATTCAGGGGCTGCTCCGATGATCCAGGACTTTGCCTTCCAATGCAGGGGGTGCGGGTTTGATCCCTGGCCAATTAAAAAATAGCAGCAATACTGTAACAAGTTCAGTAAAGACTTAAAGAAGGAAAAGAAAGTTGACTCAGATGACTTTCAAGGCCTTGTTCTACCCTGAGATATGATTCCATGATCCTTGGTAAGTTACTTGAATGGTTGGAGTTGTTGAACAGGCTACTTTGCTGGGAAAGGGAGAGGATGAGAGAAAAGTGTGAGAGTTAGAACGTGCCAGGCACTTTGATGTCCTCTCTTTGAATGCCAGAACCACCTTTAGGTGAGTCCCTCTGCGTAAGCATAAGGCCAGAGGTGAAGGGCAAGCATGGCTGAAATACATTCACAGGGAGCAGTTATGGGGTACCTGTTGCTTGTAGACATCACTGCTGAGTTTGGGGCAGAGATGGATGGGAATTTGCCACAATGTCAGGCTCCTCAGGGTGAATTCTTAGGCAGAGATACAGGCATGATTTGGATTGATTAACAGCAGTATGTGGCCTTAAAAGGGCAAAGAAGGGTGCAGATGACATAGGGGACAGAAATGCCCATGTTACATTGATCACCACTAAGCCCACTGCCTGTCCTTTACCCTGCCGGAAAGTGGCAGCTCTTGGTGGAATTGAATGAGCCTGAGGGCAGGGAGTTTCTGTTGCCATCAGCCAGCAAGCACACCATCCAGGTCCAAAAGCCTTTGACGTGGACAGAGGGAGTAATAAATGAATACCCCAGCTGGGGTGTCTTAATGTCAGCTTCAGTTGCTGTAAGCCCAGAGGTCTAAACCAGGATTTCTCAACCCAGCTCAGGCACTGCTGTCATTTGGGGCTGAATAGTTCCTTGTTGCAGAGTCTGCCCTGTGCCTGGAGGATGTTTAACAGCATCTCTTAACTTGCACCCACTCGATTCCCAACATCCCCTTATGTGCTCTCAGGAGCAGAGGCCCCCAGTTGAGAACCACTGGTCTAAATAAGCAGATCAAGTGAAGCTTATAAGGGCTCCCTTTTCCAGAGCTGCTCCTACTTGTAGAACTGGAGGTAGGTGCTCTTTTTCTCTGGTGCTCCAGCTGCCTCCTTACTTAGCTCAGGCCCAGTGAAAGCAGTTTGAAGTGGGAAACATGCCTCTGAACTGTCTTCCATTGTCTGCCTCTAGGGCCCCCAGCTTCTTGGGCAGGCATCTGGCCAGATCTGCCCTGGCCTTGCTGGGTTGGAAGTGCAGGGGTGATGTCATTGCGCCTTCCTGGGAAGGGCAGAACAAAGGATGGAGCCCCCAAAGACAGGAGGCCTCATCCTCAGCTGGCCTGCTGGGGAGATTTTTTCCCCCCTCCCTTTCCCTCCTTCCGGCTTCAGAAGTGTTTGTTTTTCACCAAGTACTTCATTGTAAGAAGACACGCTAAGCCGGCCCGGCTCTGTGTCTCTCGGCTGAGCCCATTTCCTTCCCCTCATGTGTCGTAAGGGCATTGGTTCTGGACCAGTCCCTGGATGGAATCTTCCATGCCTTTCCCAGTGAGTGGTGCAAGCCTGAGGAACTTGAACCTTCTGGTTTTTCTAGCATGCTCACGCCACGCAGAGCTTGCTCTTGAGGCTGGAGGCAGAGGAGAGAGTGAGATGTGGGAGAGAGGGCTGGAGAGCAAGTTCTCCTTCTTTCTGTTTAGATTTGGTCTTGAACTTCTCTTTCTCCTCTTCCTTCACCACTTCTTCCTGGAGGTCTTGAGGACCACAGCCGCCCTGGAGAGCCTTCCCCTCACAGAGCCTCAGCCTCTTCTCTTTCCGCTCAGCTCCCTCTGTTCCATCCCCCTGTGACCTTGTTGTTTGCATATTCCCAAAGACGAGAGTTGGGCTTGGGCTCTGAGTCCTCAGGACAGGGTGCTGTAGGGGTGGTTGACATCTCTGGAAAGAGATCCTCGGAGTCTCCTCGTAAAGGAACCTCTTTGTTCAGAACCTGAAAGAGGCCGGAGGTGTTTCTATAAGGTGAGATTCACCCGAAGGAGTGACAGTTGGCAGGGGACACATGTGGTACTTATTTAGGAATAACTTTATTCAAGCAGGTTTTCATTTCCATCTTGTTCCCATGAGAGGCTGGGTGTGGTAGTGGAGCCCCAGACCCTTTAATTACAGCCTAGGATACCATCAAGAGCTTTATTAAAGACATTTCCAACCATGTAGCACATAAAAGATATATAATTTAGAAAGAAATTAGCTGACCCTGAACACCTCTGAACCACAAGTCACTCTCCATCTGTGGCATGCCCCTAGGGGGAGCCTCATGTGTCTGTGTGCTCTGCTCTGGACCTACTCTTGCAGAACAGCCAACCTAAGGCCAAAAAATGCAGCTCCCGTGTCCCTGTTGTAAAGATACCAGCCATCAGGATGATTATGTGATTAATAATGCATGGGGTCTTTTCTCTGCCACCGATCATGATGCTACTGGTGCAGCTCCTTTTTCAGTCTCCACTCTGGCCCTCACTGCCTTTTTCCTTGTTCCCTCAGTCCTGCCCTCTTTGATCTTTTTTCTGTTTTCATAGGCCTTTGTTGTGGGGGAAGGCCCTCTTTTCCTCTGGTGGGCTGTTCTCTCAGGGGAGGTTGGGGCCAGGCGAGCTGTTGGCTCTGCAGTTGGGCAGCTGTCTTGGAAGGTGCCCCGGTGGCCTCACCTGCCTGGTTGGCAGCAATAAAGGCTCATCTCTTGTCTCTGTCTCAGATGGTAAAGAATAGGCCTGTAGTGCAAAAGACCCAGGCTTAATCCCTGGGTCAGGAAGATTCCCTGGAGAAGGAAATGGCAACCCACTCCAGTATTCTTGCCTGGAGAATCCCGTGGACAGAGGAGCCTGGTCGGCTATAGTCCATGGGGTCACAAAGAGTCGGAGACGACTAAGTGATTCACACAGACTTGTCTCTGTCCAGCTTCCTCCTGTGATGGGTGGAGGCCTTAGCAGAACCTTCCAGGCAGATATTCCCAGGGTCCCCTGGCCATCCTGGGAACCCAGAACACCCAGGCCACCAAGTACACACCTCATCAGCAAGGCTGCTTTTCACTTGTCACTTGGTGGTGCAGAAATACATAAAACGTTGTTGGAGTCTCCTCCCTTTCTTGTAGTTTCTTCTTGGTGGGCTTGGGCCTCACATAGGAAAGAGGAAGTCTTGGGTCCTTTCAGGACAAATTCATGCTGATGGTGGTGGGTGAGTATGTGATTAAAGGATAGCTTGGTAGAGAGCAGTTGGAGTTTGAGTTGGTGGGCCCGGGCACACTCTGGCTTTCTGCTGAGCTTGGTAGAGAACAGTCAAGGAGTTTGAATCAGTGGCCTGGGCACACTCCGTGGCTCTCCACTGAAGATCTGCAATGGCCTGCATTTAAAACACTCCGCAGAGCAAGGAGATGGGAAGCCTGTTTGTATGGGGTGTGAAGGGCCTGTTCAAGGCAGTTGGGTCTAGAGTTTCTGGCTTTGGCTTGGACAGACTGATTGCTGAGGCTTGAAAAGCTTAATCCTGTTTCCTTGATGATTTAAATGTACAACCACCCCATTTTAGACCGTAAACCAGCAGTGGCCTTTTCCATGAACACTCGAAGCTTGGGAATAATGGTCGTCCACTCACTCTGCGGAAGGGGACACTGAGCCCAGTGTCTCAGCACATATTTGACGAAGTCTCCTCAGGCCCGTGCCCTGCTCTCCCCGGGCTTGGCCAGCGCTCCTTGTACTCTGCCACATTGCCCACCATCTTCTCTGTTGTTCACTGAACATCCAGCTAAGCAGGCAAAAGGGTCGTAGCAGATCAAGGTCATGGGTGAGTTTGTCTTGTCTGGTGATGCCTGACCCTTTGTACACGAGGGAAGCAGTTGCTAGCCATCTGCTGAGCTTTTCTGCCCCATGTCCTTCAGCACACCGTGTGCTTCTCCCAAACTTGCTTTTGGAGGAGTAACCACTGTGACACACAGTTAGAAACGTCACCAGCCAAGTATTGTACTGTCGGGCAGGACTGCCCACTGTGGCCTTCCATATCCTGCTACCTCCTCAGCAGAGGTGGGGGAATGAAGCGAGTGCAAGCAGAGGGTGCTCTGCTGGCGGTTATGCTCAGGGGCTCAGACAGTCAAGGGTTGTCCAGTTCCTCTGTTCCCGAGTTGCTGACTTTGAGGTTCATTACAGTTGAGCTTTGCTCTTCTTCCTTTGGCTGGCATCTCATGCCCCTCACCCACCACCCCCAGGCTGTGATTGGTGGTAAAACAAGTTCTCCTCTGCTTACAGATGAGCGTGAAGCTGTGCAAAAGAAGACCTTCACCAAGTGGGTCAACTCCCACCTTGCCCGGGTGTCCTGCCGAATCACAGATCTGTACACTGACCTTCGGGATGGACGGATGCTCATCAAGCTACTGGAAGTCCTCTCTGGAGAGAGGCTGGTAAGGGGGGATGGGGGGTGGCGGCTGTGAAGTGTCTTGTGCCATAGGTGGGGAAATGTTTTTGAAAAATCAAGTCTGGGCTTGTCTCTTGTAGATTTATGTGGTTAATGACTGATAATTGTGAGGCGCAGAGGCTTGATGAGTGTGATGTGCACAGTGGGGAAAGCTCCAGGGTAGTGTTCTGAATCTGGATGATTTTCTGGAACTGTAATGAAGTGGCCTTGTTCTGGTTATTGGCAAAGTTACTGTCTTTGGTCAGAAAGATCCTGGCTGGTGTCCCCTGTTAAACAGCATGATGCTGGAAATTTAAGGACCAGTCTTGGGCGCTGGCTTCCGGGATGAATCTGTATCCCTTGAGATCATGGAATAATTCTAAACTTGTGTCTTAGTGATTCTCTGGAAAATCTGAGGTGCCATTTTAATGTAGCAGGAACTGAGTTCAGTAGTCTCTGGTATTTTTTTGTTTCTTCCACACACACTTTTTTATTCTGGGCTGGAGGGAGAGGCTGGTGTTTTGTCTCCTTGGAAACATGGAGCTTCTGATGAACTCACCCAGCCTTTTGGGCAGAGGAGTTGTCAGCCTATTGTGAAAATGTTCTCCCCATTCTGTTTCCCCAGAGCTCCCGCCGCTGTCTCCGATGTGACTTTTGTTTGTGAACCTTAGACCCAAGAATCTTAACGCAGTCACTGCAACTGGCCCAACAGGTTTTGTCTGGCCTCAGTGTAGAGATGGATCCCGTCTTCTACCAGAGCATAGACAGTTCCATAGGTGGCGGTGGGGCCAAGCCAAAGGCTGACGCCCAGGGATCAAGCCCACATCTGCAGTGACATCACCAGGAAAATATGATGCTGGTGGTTGGCAGGGCTGCCAGAAAGCCTTATTTTTAACTTGATCTCCGCCCTGCAACTTGACAGCCGCAGTGGGTCTGTATGCAGGCCAACCCACACACCTCTAACCATAGGCAGAGGTTGTCCCCTGTCCTAATATTGTCCCACAGACACAACTGCCTCTTTGAGCCCGGGTAGTAATAGTCAGGTTTCTGTCTCCCGACCCCTCTGTTCAGGAACAGGGTCTCCAAAAGAGAGCTAAGCCCCGTCTCTTCTTCAGCACCTCTGGTCCACGTTCTTTGTCCCTGAGCATGCACGTCTTGCTGCCTCATTTTCTTTGAGAGGTTATGGGTCAAACTGGACAAACCAAACAGACAAAGGAGGCTCCTGCCTCCATGGCCGTGATGCCTCCTTGAAAGCAGTCTGTGAGGTGGGAGTGGGGGCAGTGGGTTCACACGAGGAGGGCTGGTCATTTAATGCATTTTGGTTTGTTTTTTGATAGTCTAGACCAGAAATATTATGATATGCACCTTTAAGTATAATTTTTGTAACCAGACTTTCTCACCAACACCACCCGCTCCCCCTATTTTTCCCTCTTAATGTTTAACCGAGTGTAATTGTCTGTTGATTTGGGGTGGGGGGAATGATGTTTTGAAAGTAGCTAAAAAAATCATTAAAGGTTTATGTGAAAATTAGTTTGAACATTTATTTTTGTCCCAGTATGGTCTCATGGGGAGCAAATGGTTCACCCTGGAAGCCTGTAGTTGTTTTATACCAAAAAGATTGCTGTCTGTGATAATGTCCACATAATAAATGGGGTCAAGCCTATTGCCCTTCATTCTGAACAGGGCAACAAAAATATGAGAAGAAAAAAGCAGCCAACAAAGCATAATTCTTGGTGGTTTGTAGAAACCTCCCACTCCTGTCTTTATTTGCTGCCAGCAGGATATATATTTTATTTTTTCTTTTTTTTTTTTTTTGGCAGTGACCTAGAGGCCTGGGAGAGCAGGGATGAAGGAACACGAGGGGGCTGCTGTCTGTGTCCTCTCAGGCAGTCAGGGGCAGAGGTTGTTTTTAGCAGTGCCCTGCCACTTCGTAAAACCCCAAGTGCCTTGGCTTGTTTTACTATCAGTTCCTCCCAGCCAACTCTGACTGTTGGTTGGGGAGTCTGATCAGTCTTCTTATTCCAAAAGTGAGGATACTGTGGGGAGTTCCCTTGTGGTCCAGGTGGCAGGACTCTGAGCTCTCACTAATGAGAACCCTGGTTCCATTCCTAGTCAGGGAGCTGAGATCCTACAGACTGTACCACAAGCCCCCCCCAAAAAAAAAGAATGTTAAAAAAAAAAGTAAGGATACCATAGATAAGCTTTCCTAGTGGCTCAGATGATATAGAATCTGCCAGCATGCAGGAGACCCAGGTTTGATCCCTTGGTTGGGAAGATCCTCTGGAGAAGGGCGTGGCAACCCTCTCCAGTTTTCTTGCCAAGATAATTTCATGGATAGAGGATCCTGGCAGGCTGCAGTCCATGGGATCAGGAAAGAGTCAGACATGACTGAGTAACACCATAGAAAGAGCGAGCTACAGCTCTTATTCATTTGTACTGGAGATTTTTGGCTCTTTTGGCCCTGTGGCTTATCTGATTCATGGAGTCTTCTGGAAAAGATACAGACCACACTCTGCTGTTGGCCACAGATGCTGCCAGGGACTCACGTTAGAGATGCTCCCCAAGGAAGAGAAGATTCATCTGTGAGGGCTTGCCCCAAATGATTCTTGAATCTCAGATTCCAAAATGAATGCTATTGCTAGAACTTCCAGGCCTAGGTAAATTAATGTCCACAGATAAATGTGTATCATCAGATAACATTCAGTCAGCTCTGGGCTTTCTGCACCAGTGATCCGAATCCCTGGGCTACACAAACATTTGCACTCCATCTGCAGCTGTGTCTCGGCGGCATTTCAGCACAAGCACACACCACCAACTTGGCAGCCTGTAGGAGATAGATGTTTGAGGGACTGGGGTATCTAAATTTATTTTTTTAGCACATTCTTGGAGCCAGCTTATCCTTCTTCACAGAGGAGGAAGTTTTCCTTGATTTTTTACTGTGCAAAGTTCAAAAAAACAGATTCACTTAATGATCCACATCATTTCACCCTAACCCCACCCTGCATTTCGACTTAATAAAATCTGGGTTAGATTTGAGCAGGTTTGGGGTTGGATGTTGGAGTTATCAAGACACTTGATTCTTAAGTACTGTGGAACATGAGAAGGCAGGAATCTCCCCTACCCACCCCTAGTCCTGCCTTGGGTTCGCTCCATGTAGCTGTCTTTGCCTCAAGGTGTGTTAGCTCATGGGGAAGTGAGGAATCTCTGAGGCTGAGCCCGGAAGCTGCTGCAGACTGGAATTGGGTTGATGACAAAACCATTCCTTTCCAGTGTGTTACTCTGAAATTACCATGGACTATAACTTCATAAATATCTGACTTTAAAGTTCCATAAAGAATATAGACCACCCCTTACACATATATAATAGAATATTACTCATCCCATTATAAAGGATGAAATAATGCCATTTGCAGCAACATGGATGGACCCGGAGAGTGTTATACTGAGTGAAGTAAGTCAGACAGAGAAGTAGAAATATTGTATGACATCCCTTATTTAAGGAATCTAAAAGGAAATGGTACAAATGAACTTACAAAATAGAAAGAGACTCACAGACTTAGAAACCTAACTTATGGTTGTCAGGGAGAAGGGACAGTTAGGGAGTTTGGGATGGACATGTACACAGTGCTGTATTCAAATGGATAACCAACAAGGACCTACTGTATAGCACATGGAACTCTGCTCAGTGTTATGTGGCAGCCTGGATGGGAGGGGTATTTGGGGGAGAATGGATACATGGATAGGTATGGCTGAGTCCCTTCACTGTTCACCTGAAACTATCACAGCATTGTTTATCAGCTGTACCCTAATGCGAAACAAAAAGTTAAAATATAAAGAAGGCCCCCCAAAAGAATATAGACCGCCTTTGACTTTGGCATCAACTGACCAGATAGACATGGTGAGCACAGAACTTGTGCTGGTCACTTTGTCATTAGTTGCAGGTCCCAAAGCTGGATTAGAAGTGGGACTTGAAGGGTTAGGGTTGCGTGACCCACTAATATTTGGAAGGAGTGAGGCCTTTGGGACTGAAGTAGAGCCCACAGGTCCTCATCCAAGTTAGAAGCTGGCCTGTGCCCCCTTCCCTTTGTGGGCCTCAACGTGAAGAATGGTTCTGTGTGAGATGGTTTCCTGCCTTGTTCCTGCTAGACTGAGCCCTCTCCTCTGATCGAGAGGACAAGGTTTTCTGAACACCTCTACTCTCCCCCAGCTCCCACCATTACCAATAGCAGGTATCACTGATTTCTTCTTGCCTGTTGTTTTCCTAATATTCTGTCTTCTTATTCTGTTAATCAATCTCAAACAAAAACAGGATTTTTTTTTTTAAACCACCGTTAATTCCAAAACAGGCTGAACTAGGTGGAGAAGGCAGACTTACCATGAGATTTGCTAAGCCTTAAATAAATCCCATGTTGAACTATACCCTGAGTGCATTTTATATAAAACCTTTGTTAGGAGAACCGTGCTGGCATGTATTGTTGTAGAGATAGGATTTTATGGACTGGCCACAGATCCTGCCTGTTTTTTATATCTCTTCTGAGGGAGAACTTACTTTTGTTCCAAACAACCAGCCAGAGAAGAATGTCCCTGTTAAATTCAGGTCTAATTGCACAGATACGAAAAATGAATTAATAGTAACAGGTAATAATAATACCATGTGTAAAGAGCTGAATGAATGGCCCCAAAGCACTAGAGTTCAGAAGAGGAAGTGGGCCTTCTGGATGGAGTGTCAAGAAACCCTACCTGGTGGGTGGGGTTGCAACTGGATTCAAGAGGAGAGGTTCAGGTGTGGATGGCCATAGCATAGAGGGGTCGTGTATCAGCGTGAGGAAGAGTGAAGAGAGCACTTGGGGTGGCCATCAGGAGGAAACTGGTGTAGGAAGAACATCCTGGTAAATTAGAGTTTGTTTTCAGGAGTGATGACAGTCAGTCACTTTCAGTGTTTGCTGTCACACACATAATCTGTTTAATTCTCAGTCTGATGAAGTGGACTTTAGAGAAGAAGCAATATTGCCACTGAGGAATGTAACTTTGATTCCAGCCACTCTCCTGTATGTTGGGCCCCTCCTTTCTCATTGAGCCCTAATGAAGGAGAAGATTGTCTTGGGGAGTGGGTCCCCACCAGGAACGAAATGGGCAGGAATTAATGAGATGCGGTATGTTGTTTTCCCTTTAATTTTAGTTGGGCAAGAATCATTTTATATTCTTCTTAAAACTCAAGAGTGTGATGTGTAGGGAGGTGTTTGAGGACTTAATGTGAAATAAGTTTGTTGTATCAGAGGAGATTTGGAATGAGTGTTTCCAATCTTCCTCTCTGTATTAAGTAGAGGCATGCATGTGTGGGTAGCAAACATTGATTTTTGATTAAAAGGCAAAGACATAAGCAAGTATCCGTCACTCTGGCACACTGTGACTTGTAGTGTCTTTGTTTCTATTTCTTCTTCACCTAAGTGAGAGATGAGCAGGCACTTAAGAATTTACCTTGTGTGCTAGTAAGTCATTCACCCTCCAGCTCACAGACTGTTTTATAGCTGGAAGAGACTAGGGGCCTCGAAGCTAGATCCCTTGATTTCACAGATGCTGTAACAGAGTAAGCAACCAGCAGAGCCATCCAGCTGGTGTTCGGCAGTCAGCTTCTCCCAGCTCCCAGGATTGGCCTTCTGTCCCCCTGCAGCCCTGGAGTCTATTGCTCCAGATGGCTTCAAGGTGGCTTTGGACACACAGGGAGAAAAGTCAGAGGGAACGGGGCTTAGCAGGGTGGAAGAGTGGCCCACCTCCCTGGGTCCTCCCAAAATCCCCTGCCAGGAGTCCTCCTTCAGGTCATCCTCCTCTATTCGTGGAGGCTAAAAATAGCTCCAGGAAACGTTTGCTTTGTCTTTTCCATCTCTAGGCTCTGACAAAAACCCTGCCATTGTAATCACTCTACCATTCTGCAAACGCGGATGCCCCATAGCAAGGCTGAGTCGACCATGGACCTGGAGGGGACATCCAGCTCTCTTTTCCCTTTCTAAGGCGAATTTGCCCAGGACCATTCCACTTCTCAGGGGCGGGACTTGAACTGGCTGCTCTACTAAACAGTTAAAATTACCTTGTCAGTTGCTGGAGGTTGGTTACTTAGCCTTGTCATTCCCACTCCTTTGGAGCTGGAAAGACGATGGGTCTGGAGCCGGCCCAGATGGGTTGGAGCTGTGGATGATAGAGATTTGGGACCAGAAGGGACTAAGGAAGGGAAACAGGAAACGTTACCACAAAGCAGAGGAACACGGCCCTGGTGTGGAAGAGCAGGAACCCTTGTTAGGATTTAAAGGAGGAGCCATAAATACAGGCATTTCCACAGAGGAACCCAGGCCTGCAGAGCACCCCCCTTTGTTTGAGTTGCACGCGAGTCTGGTATTGACCCTTGACTCCACATTCATGGTGTCTCAAACTGCCCTATCAGAAAGCACAACAGAAGACAGAAATGCACATGTTGCCGTGGGAACGGACCTTAGTCACACTAGGAATTTGACAATAATTAATGGAGACAAGACAGGGAAGGTTCCTCTTCTTGGCAGAAAGAGCCACTCTTGGGGCGAGGCTTCAGAAAGTGTTTATTACTGAGAGATCTACCCCTCCCCCGGATCCTTTGTTTTCAGTTTTCTCCATTGTTATCTCTTCTTTCTTTTGAGGAAGTGCAAGTTGAATAAAATAAAAATAGCTCTTCTGAAAAAAAAAAGGAAAACTGTCTGCCAGATGGGGACCCAAGCCTCGTTATTTCCTTTCACATACTAATGTGTTTGTACCGCACTTGGTTCCTGGTGTAGCCTGAAGGGGGCACATTATGGAATCCCAGCTCAGCACTCCAGCCAGCCATGCCATGACCTCACCCCTCTAAACAGACGTGTTCTCATCTGTACAATGACAAGAATAATAATTGTTACTACTATGTAGTGTCCCTGGAGAAGGAAATGGCAATCCACTCCAGTATTCTTGCCTGAAGAGTCCCATGGACAGAGAAGCCTAGTACATTACAGTACACGGGATCGCAAAGAGTTGGACACGACTGAGCGACTTCACCTCACCTCACTATGTAGTGTTAGTGTGAAGATTAAATGTGATAAGATAGAAACCACCTAACAGGTTAACACAGTTGCCCAGAAAATGGCAGCTAAGAATTCTTAGATATTGAGAGCTTTGCTGTTTTCATGACCTAATATATGTTAGGTCAGAAATATCAATATGTTAGGAGAAATATCAATAACCTCAGATATGCAGATGACACCACCCTTATGGCAGAAAGTGAAGAGGAGCTAAAAAGCCTCTTGTTGAAAGTGAGAGAGGAAAGTGAAAAGGTTGGCTTAAAGCTCAACATTCAGAAAACAAAGATCATGGCATCTGGCCCCATCACTTCATGGGAAATAGATGGGGAAACAGTAGAAACAGTGTCAGACTTTGTTTCTTTGGGCTCCAAAATCACTGCAGATGGTGACTGCAGCCATGAAATTAAAAGGCGCTTACTCCTTGGAAGAAAAGTTATGACCAACCTAGACAGTATATTCAAAAGCAAAGACATTACTTTGCCGACTAAGGTCCGTCTAGTCAAGGCTATGGTTTTTCCTGTGGTCATGTATGGATGTGAGAGTTGGACTGTGAAGAAGGCTGAGCGCCGAAGAATTGATGCTTTTGAAGTGTGGTGTTGGAGAAGACTCTTGAGAGTCCCTTGGACTGCAAGGAGATCCAACCAGTCATTCTGAGGGAGATCAACCCTGGGATTTCTTTGGAAGGAATGATGCTAAAACTGAAGCTGCAGTACTTTGGCCACCTTATGTGAAGAGTTGACTCATTGGAAAAGACCCTGATGCTGGGAGGGATTGAGGGCAGGAGGAGAAAGGGACGACCGAGGATGAGATGGCTGGATGGCATCATGGACTCAATGGACGTGAGTCTGAGTGAGCTCCGGGAGTTGGTGATGGACAGGGAGGCCTGGCGTGCTGGAATACATGGGGTCGCAAAGGGTCGGACACGACTGCGCGACTGAACTGAACTGAATATATGTTTCTGCATGTAGGTCTGTGCAATCATTAACCCTTCTAAAATTAATTCCCTGTGATGATTCTCCCGAAACCTGCCAGAATACCATTTAAAGTATTAAAACACTTTAGAGACCTTCTCTGAACACGTCTTAGGAGTTACTATTCTTGAGTTTTAGTCTTAATTCCTACCCCTCCTCCTTGGGACACCAGTATATCATCTAACCTTGCCGCATCTGGTTTGTTCTTTTGGTTTAAAGGAGATTCATGTGCCACTGAAGCTGAGTGAGTTTCAATTAAGATGAAACGTGGGAAAGTGTTTGAAAAACATGGAGAGAGGTGTAGTGAGGCGATGAAGCAACTTTCACTGCCTAACAGTTAACCTAGCTTGAATTACTAGCTGTACAGCATAATAGTAATATTTAAGCTATCTCTGTAAATCATGCTTTCTAACCTTGTTTCCTAACACACTTTGAATTGCAGAGGTCTTACTATGTCTAGACGCCCCAAGTGTTGAGGTTTGGGTATCTTCACATCCTTGCCCCTCCCTCCTTCCTCTCCTCTTCCCTCCAGATACCAGCTAGTCATAAGTTTTCTCTACCACCATTTCCTTTTATTCCTGTTCAGAGTACAGTTTAGGGTATCAGGATTAGAAGAGTAATATCATTACCACTGTTTGGGGGCACATTCCATTCTGGTATTAAATTTGTCTTTCCTTTTTTTTTTAATTTTTATTTTTCTTTATTTTACTTTACATTACTGTGTTGGATTTGCCATACATTGACATGAATCCGTCTCGGGTGTACATGAGTTCCCAACCCTGAACCCCCCTCCCACCTCCCTCCCCATATCAACTCTCTGGATCATCCCCATGCACCAGCCCCAAGCATCCTGTATCCTGTATCGAACATAGACTGGCGATTTGTTTCTTACATGATAGTATACATGTTTCAGTGCCATTCTCCCAAATCATCCCACCCTCTCCCTCTCCCTCAGAGTCCAAAAGTCCGTTCTATACATCAGTTTCTCTTTTGCTGTCTCTCATACAGGGTTATCTTACAGTTGACATGTATCAACTTCTCTGGCTCTCAGTGGGAGAGTTCTCTCTAGACCTTGAACATTTCCTGTTTGTCTACGGAGAAGTGTGTTATTTCTAAACAATTTGAAATTCAGGTGGGGCATGCTTCCCCCCGCCCCAATAACCTTAAGAAGAATTGTTGGGAGGAAAATCCTTGAGGTGCCTCTGTAGATACAGTTTGTGGGTTTGAGAACACCGTAATGATTAGTTCACTATTTCATTTATGGAGCAACTCTTTGAGATCATTACTGATATTATCCTCATGTTAGAGGTAAAAGTTGAGAAACAAGGTGCCAATTTGCTAGAAAGTGGGGAAACTATAACTTTAATTGTGGATATTTTAACAATAGCGGCAGCATCAATACTGAATTACCCAGCAGAAGCATATTCATGGATCTGGTTTGTTTGTGTTTGATGTTTTAAAAGATGTAATGGCCAGGAGCAGTAGGAAAATTAAAAATAAAACAACTTTAGAGAGAGAAAAGCAGCGTATCAACCCCTGCCCAAATCTTGGTTTGATTTTTGGAAGAATTGCAAAAAAATAAAACCTAAGTGGGGTGAGGGGTCTCCCGAAAGTTTTCCATTTCCTCTGACTTTTGGAAATGGGTGAGGTTTGTTTTTTTAACTACCTGAAGAAGTCTAATCATTTACCCAACCGAAGAGGTTTCTCTGCCATCTTTATTCAGTTCCTTCCCTTGTGTTCCATGCAGTAGTGTTTCTGATGGCTGGTGTTAACAGGAACTTGCGTTTGGGTCAGGGTGAACCATCCTCAGCCCCCACCTGGCATGGCCAGTCAGCATCAGTGTGGGGTCCCTGCCATTTGACGATGGGCTTTTCCAACCTGCAGGAAAGCATTTGGACCCCTCCCATACTTCCCCTCCCAGACCCCTGCACCCCATATTCATATGGAAATGAACACGCAGTCCACTGGGATTTTGTAGGAGAGAACAGAGGCTTGAGAGGTCTCCTGTGTGTTTGAGGCTGTTTTTCAAGATCAGGTCAAAAAGAACTGTAGTTATGCCTGGAGCAGCCTGGGAAGGTCCTGATAGCCCCCAACCTATTCCCTGTCTTGCTGCTCAGATTCTGTCAGATGACAGAACTAAAACAGTTTGGTAGAGAATTTGATGTCCTTTATTCAAGGGGACACAGTCCATGGATTGGGCAGTGCTGCCTCACAAGCAGTGGTGGCGCTCTCTTCCCAAGGGAGCGAGCCTTGTGTGTTCAGGCTCCTTGACAGGCGTTTCTCTCCGGTACAGGCTGGCTTAAGTTTGTGATGTGGGCGACCTCTGTTTTGGGAGTCCTGATCCTGGTGGCTCAGACCCTAAAGAATCTGCCTGCAATGTGGGATCTTTGGGTTGGGAAAATCCCCTGGAGGAAGTCATGGCAACCCGCTCCAGTCTTCTTGCCTGATGAATCACATGGACAGAGGAGCCTGGTAGGGTGCAGTCCATGGGGTCTCAAAATCAGACACTGGCTGAGCAATGAACACTTTCACTTGACTTCATATACAAGTTAACTTTACAAATGCTAATTCCACCCACACTGTTTTTCTCACAGTGAGTTAGCATGCAGCCTTTTCTGGCCAGTCAGAGGCAGACTTGGGAGACTATCTGCCACTGGTAGCACAACACTTGCATCCTTGCCACTCTGCAGCTCCAGGCCCAACCTGCACTGTGTGGTCGTGGGCTCGCTGGTCAGGGCACAGCCGTGAAGAGGAAGAGGCCTCAGAACAGCCCTGAGAATGCCAGGAGCCCTCCCCCCCAGAATTCACATGCTTTCTTGGAGGCAGTGAGTCTCCACCGCTCGACTTTGGTCCAGTTTCTACAAGAACCTCACTTGTCCACCTGAGGAGACCAGGGGGTCACTGGAGGAACCTTAGATGAAGTCCACCCCCTTTTTTGCACATTTTAGATCAGACCTTTTTCTTACCTCGCCAGATTACTTGATTTTGCTGTAACATTGTCACTTGACCTAATGTGAATCACGGATCCTAGCATTCCTGACATTACTGGAATGTAAGTTGTGAGTATAAAGCATCATCCATGCTCCCAAGCCAGTAGTTGGGTTAAAAGTAATAACAGTACATGTGAAGTAACAGCAAAAATGTAAGATATGTGATGAGTTCCTGAACCCTGTGGTCCAGACCATAAATGTATAGGTTTGGGGGGAAGGGAGTTGTCCTATGACAGTTGAAGTGGTTGGAAATGACTTCTAGCAGGAAAGATGTGCCTTGACCTGAACCTTGAAAGGTGGGTGGCGTATGATGAGATGTCTCAGGAAAGAGGATGACAGCCAGGTCGGGTACATCTCTGGGCCAGGATGGGTGTGCGCAACCTGGTGGCCCCTTTGTGGGCTTGTGAGATCACCTTAGCTCGGGAGTGATGGGTGAAAAGAGGGGTAGGAAGGGTGGAGCCCAGGCAGTGGAAGCGTGAGCTTGCTCTAGACACACAGGAGGTGATAATGACCCACTGAAGCTTTTTGACTATGCATCTTTATTGTTTTGTTTATTTAAAATGTTCACCTTGAAAGGGCCTTTTTAAAATTTTAATATAACTAAATAAAAGGAACAGACATTTTGGGGTATTCTAATTAGACCACTGTTGTATTTTCTTTCCTTTATCTTTTCAGCAAGTCACACCCTTTTACTCAACCTCCTCCATCATCCTCACAAACCATCACTTGAAAATTCTCCTGATTTTATAGCATGTCCTCCCTTTCTCATTTTGACCAAACCAGCAGGTGGCAAACCTATTTTTACATTTAAAGCAGCCAGAAAATCCTCAGCGGTGTTCTGCCATGCATCTGCAAAAATTCCATGGCTGGCATTGGTAGCTATGAAATTGTTTGTGAAAACTGGGCTCCTTTTTCTCTGAACTTCCAGCTTCCGTGCTCACGTAAATTATGTCGCTTCCATGATGAAACAAACCTCTGAAGAGTGATCGGTTACCATCCCTTAAGTAAACTTTCTCTTTTAAGGCTGTTAGATAAATACTGAATGAACATGTTTTTTTACCTTTTTGGTGTGGGTTGGAGAGCACTGCGTGAATGGGTCTATGTGAACTCTCTGGGCTGTAGCTCTGAGTTGATTTCTGCCCTCCTGGATGATCTGTTTCTATCTTCTGCTGTTCTGCTCTAGCCTAAACCCACCAAGGGACGAATGCGCATCCACTGTCTGGAGAATGTGGACAAGGCCCTTCAGTTCCTCAAGGAGCAGAGAGTCCATCTTGAGAACATGGGGTCCCACGACATCGTGGATGGAAACCACCGGCTGACCCTCGGCCTCATCTGGACCATCATCCTGCGCTTCCAGGTAAGGGACTCAGCCTGGCCACTGGGCCTCTCTGCCGAATGTGAGCATCCCTGTAAAACTGGGCTCCCCTTCCAGGGGGACCAGAAGGACCAGGTTGAAATGGCATCTCAGAGTCAGATGTGCTGCACATCACATTCGGCTGCCCTCTGGGCATGTGGCAGCTGCCATCTCCTCCCTCAGTTTTGCTGCTCCTGAAAGTCTGGACTCTCTTGGCAGTTAAGGGGGTTTCTGGGCCTAGTCTCAGCCCACCACTGGTGTCTGCTACTCAGCTTTCAGGAGCAGAGGTGTAAAGATGTGGTCAACGCTAGGTTACTACTGGTAAACTCTCTGAACTTCGACAGATCGTGGCATGCATTGCAGAATATTTTAGGCAAAGCTGCATAGGATCGTGACATCTGTGTGGGCTCTGTTTTCACCTTCTCATTCTCCTTCGGGTGTAGGAAGCAGTTTTCAGGGGAGTGTGCAGAAGCCTTATGCTTGTTTGAATTGAGTTTGTTATACCCAGAGGTAAGGTTATAAGTATAGAAACACTCTCAAGGTCATTCTGTCAATTTGCTTCACTTTGTGAGGGGCGGGAGGAGCCTTGCAAGGATCACGAGGCCAGTCAGGGCTGCCACGCTTGCTTCTGACCCCTAAGGAGAGAGCTCAGCCTTTCCTGTCTGTGCGGCACCTCCTTCTGATGACTGGTTCTTTCTCCAGGCTGTTGCTTCATGCTTCTGCTTTTCAATTAAAATCTGAAATGCAGGAAATACTTCTTACCTAGCATCAGGTTACTTTGCAAACAAGAGTCCTAACAGTTCTCTCTCCTCAGAGGCTGTTTTCTCTGTCTTCCCTCTTTGTTAAGCCCCTCTGATGAAGCTTGATTGATTTTTTCCTCCCCTAGGTAAATAAAAGGCTCACCAACAAAGAGCCACAACAGAAATCATATTATATACCTCCCTTTATATTCTTACTAAAATGCTGAAATCACCCTCTAACCCATCGCTTTCCTTCTCGCTTCCCTTGGGATTGGGCTCCAGCTTAGTAGTGTGGGTGGGTATGTGGAAGGAGGCTAGGGGTCTAATCCAGAGCTGTTCAGAGACACTCCCTGAATGGAGGTTCCTAAGCCTGGACCAATAGATCATCTGACTTCTTGGGAAAGCTTTTTACTCACTCAGGTTCCCAGGTTCCAGACCCCAGTGCTTCTGATTAAATAGGTCTAAACGGAACTGAACTGAGGCCAGGAACCATTGTTGAAGATGACATTATTAATGGAGTGAGTTTATTTTGCAAACAGAACTCTTCTATAGGTTTCTGTCATTTGGTTCCTGAATGATTTGAAAATAGAGTGAACACCATTTAAATTCACTGATCACTGCTCTTGGCCTTAGGCCAACAGAGGTGAAATGAGCAGGCCCTCCTTGAGCCTTGCCTCGATTCTGTAGAGTAAGAAGTTCTATTACTCTTGCCTTTGGCCTGTAACAGAGCATGGAAGGGCATCCTTACGATGGCCTCCCTGGACAGCAGGTTGGTGCCCACAGCCCTTGGGTTGTGAATTGGGTTGAGTCACTGACTAATTAATATCCGGCCAGCTTGCCTTTTTCTGCACTTGAACCTGTAAATGCCGATACGTACTTTCTCCCTTTCCTCTGAGGAAAGAAACACAGGCTTATGTCATTTCGTGGCCTGCGGGGATTGGTGTCTGCTATGCCCCTGCCTCGTGAAGCAGCTTTATCAATCCATCCCCTGCTCTACAAACACTTATTCCTCTCCAGCCAAGGCCCAGCTAACATTCTGCCTCCTCTGTGAGGCTTCCCAACGTATCTGCAGAGACCTCTCTCCTCACCGCTCCCTAGCTCCTGAATGTACAGTCTCGTTTTACATTACCTGTGTGTGTGTGTGTGTGTGTGTGTGTCCCGGAGCCCCCAAGGTGTGACAGCCCTGATATGTGTAGCAGGTGTGCATTAAATACCAGTAGTGACAGACAAGTTTTATGCTGCTTTCCCTTTAAAAGAGAGTAACAGATGATGTGAGAAACTAGAATAAAGGTCTTTGAGTTTGCTTAGTCCACATAGGGAGATGTCTTCATTTCAGAAGGGTAGGTTCTGTTTCTGGAAGACCAAGTCTGAAAACAGATTCCATTCCTGAGATAGAGGAAAGATGATGGAGGTTAATGTGTAAAATTCCACCTGCTTTCCTGGTAAGTCTGCGAGCGAGGGTTACTCTTGCATACTCTTTGTAGTTTAGAATTTATGCAAACTCAAGACTTTTCTTGGAGAATTTTTTTAGAAACGTAATAATTTCAATTTCTAGGTGTTTTTCCTAGTGGACAGTTTCTAACTTTTTAATCTTACGCGTGTCTCTGTTTTATCCTCTTCCTATGTCTTTTTCTTAAAAAGAATTCCGGGGTATGTTTCTAGATTAAATGGAAAGACCTTTGACAGGGGCCAGGACTGGGAAGCTTGGAATGGTCAGAACTGAGAGAGAATGGATGGCCTTCTAAGCCGATACCATTTTCCCCAACTCCGTTCCACATTTTATTAGTATAGTCAAGGAAACTGAAGACAGAAGGGTGTTTAGAGCATTTGTCTAAAAATCACATAGCTGGTAGGCAGCCCGTGATCCAAAGAGCTGACATGTAGGTTTCCTTACTAAGAGCCCAGCCCTCCATACTTTGCATTTCTTCAAGTGCACAGCAGTGCTCTGAGATAGCCACCCCTCAGTGGGGAAGCCAAGGAACTCACCCAAGGACACGAGGTATGTGGGGGAACCTGGATTCAAGCCTAGGAAGTCTGACTTTGGTCCCAGTGGACCAGGCTCTACGTCCTGTTGAGAATCAGCAGCTGTGAGTGCCTTACGAATGTAGGCTGTCTTAGTCCGTTTAGGTTGCTAAAGAAAGTGCCTCAGGCTGGGTGGCTTCCAAGCAATAGACATTTATTGTTTATGGTTCTGCAGGCTGGAAGTCTGGGACTAGAGTACCAGCAAGGTCAAAGGAGGGCCCACTTATAGGTCGCAGACTTCTCATTGTATCCTCACTTGGTGGAGGGCTCTAGGAAGCTCTCTGGGGCCTCTTTTATAAAGCACGCATTCCATTCATGAGGCCCAGGACTCCCAAAGTCCCTACCTCTTCATAATCACTTTTTGAGGGGATTAGGATTTGAGCATAAGAATTCATGAGAGTTGGGAGCACAAATATTCAGACCATGTAGCACAGAGCGTGAAAGCACAGCATTTAAGGGCACTGTTTCTCTGAGAGTTTGGGTCAGTTTTCAGGAAATGGTGCATACACAGTCCTCATCAACAAAGGACTCACTGACTGTGATGTGGGAAATCTTTGGTTGTGCAAAAACAGTATTTTCCTAGAGTCTGCTGGGATTCAATGGTGGCTGTACCATACCAGCCACCATTCTAGCCTGTGGTTGAGAAAGATAGGCTATGCTGGGAGTAGAAATGACCCCTAATAGGTTCTAGGAAGTCATGGCAGGTAACCAGTCTTCAGTTTACTCTTTGTACAAAGTAGAGTACCAGTTCTGGTCGTTATTTCCAAGAAGGGAACCCTGGCTTCAGAAAGCAGTTTTCATTGACCCTCAGAGTAGACATTCTGCAAGGCTAGGTGTTGACCTAAAGTTTACTCATAATGTATATGCAGACCTGGCATATCTGTTCATCTAATATTTCTCTGTAAACCTTAGATCCAGGATATCAGTGTAGAAACTGAAGACAACAAAGAGAAGAAATCTGCCAAGGATGCTTTGCTCTTGTGGTGCCAGATGAAGACAGCTGGGTGAGCATGAACCCGGGGTTTAGGGGCTGCTTCTCCCCAGACTCAGTTTTACCAGAGTCATCACTTGACCGGTGTTGACAAGTATCTTTTCCACTGCTTCCACTGAGATGTCTTGTTAACTTGTAAGCAGTTGAGACGCTGACATTTCAGCTAGCTCTTGGAATGGAATGAGTTGATTTATATTCTGGACCTGTCATCTGTACAATCATTTTTCTTCTGTTTGTTTATTAAGGAAGTTCCAGAGAGAAGTTTATCTTGAATTTTAAAACCCTGAAACTGTTTGAAAATCTCATCCATGGTATTTGTAAAAGTTATGGGCTTTCTTCTCTAAGTTCTGTGCTTTGGGAAGCTTTGTGCAGTAAACTTAAGTTGACAGATGTAATGTACAAACTTAGTCTCTGTACGTTATCTGAGTTTGCCTTTTATTCTTTCATTGAAATTTCAGTGAAGATATTTTTTAGAGAACTGCGTCTTATTTATTGCTCACTGAAACTGTTGAAGCTCCCAGGTACTAATTGAGAACTGATTTTGTCCCAGGTTGATTTTTTTTTTTTTTTTTTAAGTTTCTATTGAATTTGTTACCATATTTCTTTTGCTTATGTTCTGGGTTTTTGGCCGTAATTGAGATCTTAGCTCCCCAGCTGATCAGGGATGCAGGGATCGAACCTGCATCCCCTGAATTGGAAGACAAAGTCCTAACCCCTGAGGCACCAGGGAAGTCCCCCAGGTTAATCTTGTAGGTCAGGGCTACATAGAGGACAGTTTAACTGTAATGAGCCTGATCAGTCAGTGATAACTGTGGAAACCATAAAGGAGTGTAAGGCTTAGTAAGGAGGGGATCAAGATAGGAATGAACTTTTAATCAGCCACGGATAGAAAGTTATTAATAATCAATGTAGTGTAGAGTAGCTGATTGATTATTGGTAAGCGTTATAGGGAAGTGTTTCAGGAAGGTACTTGATTTCTGAAACTTCATCCAGTTCAGTGATATAAGGAAGAGGGAAAGCTGAGTGTTTGAACAGGTAACCCCAGCTACTTCCTCTCCCAAAGTGATGTGTGCACTCAGGTATCCGTGTTTGCAAGCTTCTCATAGCTGCACTGGGGGCATGGAAAGCCAGTGAAGCAAGGAAGCCTTGGAGGCATCTAGTCAGGGTTGCCTTTTTCTCAGTAAGCATGGTGTTTCAATCGAGGACACAGATCACAGGTTGAAATTACCAAGAAAGAAAGCCATGTGAATATGTGTTTGTTTTTATTTTTCAACAAGCAGAAGTTTAGGCGATCTTAGCTTCAGCTTGATTGTCTTCACTGTCTTTATTTTGTAACTGTCTCACATTTTCTCAGTACCAACGGGCTTTTCTTTAAGCACTACATTTAGCAAAGCACAGAACTTTATTTGATAATTGCCTTGTGTTGTGTTTCTTAGCTACCCCAACGTCAACATTCACAATTTCACCACCAGCTGGAGGGATGGCATGGCCTTCAATGCACTGATACACAAACACCGGTGAGTCCTTCGTGGTCACACTGACCACGTGGGGGGAGGACGTTGACACCCTTGTATAGCTGACTGGGGTGATGTTCCATCTTCACATTTGTTGCCTTAGATGTTGCACCACAGTGGAAATCCCTGCCTTCTACTTGAGGAGAGTGGGAGAGAGTGTGTAAAGTGTCCCAAACAAAGGAAACAAGTCTGCCAATTCTCTTCAGTTCTCTTAATAAACTTTGAGGTTGTTTATTCAAAAATTGGGTTTCATTGCTTGATGATTAAATAATATCGTAGGATTTTCTCCTAAATGGACACCATTGGTCTCACGGTGTGTTTTCAAGCTGCGGTTCCTGTTATGTTCCACTGTTGTTCTCCACAGGCCTGACCTGATAGATTTTGACAAACTAAAGAAATCCAATGCACACTACAATCTGCAGAACGCCTTTAACCTGGCAGAGCAACACCTTGGCCTCACTAAACTCTTGGACCCCGAAGGTAAGGAGCTGAGGGGTAAGAGGAGTAAAGAAAAAAATCTGCTTCATGTCAGTTTGTTTACAGGCACCATGTGCTTTGGGAATTATCTAAGGAAGAGGAGCTTAATGTTGGTCTATGAATTACTTGAGGATTTGTGTAAAGGATTATACCTGAAAAGGCCTTGAAAGATGAGTATGATTTAAACATGTTCCAAAGGAGAGGTCATGGTAGGCAGAGGGATTTATATGAGCAAAGGAACCAGGAAAGAGGAAGGTGTAACGGGGGACTAACAGTTCATTGGGGGTGGTATTAGCTTAACAGTAGGAAAAATACAACCAGAAAGATGACTGGGGGCCCAACAGGAAACAGTTTTTCAAGAATTCAGCAGGCAATGGGAAGTCACCATAGGTGCTTAGCCTCTGTGTTTAAGGAAGAGGGCGTGAGCAGGCTCTCACTTGCTGGTTGACTGATAGTCGGCCCCCCTGGGGCAAGAGCATGGTTTGGCCTGAGGGCAGAAAGGTTTAGGAGCCTCCTTAGCAGACTGTGCAGTATTTGCTTCTGGATAAGAAGAATTTAAATGAGGACAATGCACCAGGAGCCTGTGGGTGGCAGAAAGAGTAACATGCAGTCCCTCCTTGTGGCCTGCTGCTTGGCGTCACAGCACCTTACTCTGCACAGAACCAGCCTCTCTCTGCCCCACAGATCCCTGCAGCAGAACCTCAAAGACTGACTGTGGACGACACACAGCAGACCTGTGTGGGGCAATCCAATGGGCTGTAACTCCTTTATTAACAAAATCCTAATTGTAGGCTTCATCTTAACATGAGCTACCATAATGTTTTCTCATGGGAGAAGTATTCAAAATGAGAAGGAATTTGTTTGTAGGGCTGGAGCTTTTTAAACCCTCTCAGCTCTGAGCAGATCCTGAGAAAAAGCTGTTTGTGAGTGAAAGTTTAAAGTTCTTACAAATATAGAACAGGAAGTTAAACTCCCCAAGGGCAGATCGAGGTCATGAGGCTGCCAGGCAGGCTTCTTGCTATTTTCCAGTGCATCAGATTCACTGATAGGTTTACTGCAGGAAGCTGAGATAAAATTATCTTTGTGCCAGCCCGTTAAGTGATTTCTCAATATAAACACAAAACTAAAATTCCTTTGGCTGTGATAAATCTTTGTACTTAACCCCTGCCTTACTGTGGAAAGACATCCTCCCTGAGCGATAGATCTTTGTCCTGAGACAAAGAATCTTTTTTTGAAATCACTGTGAAAAAAAATTTAATAACTTGCTCATTAGTTGATCTTTCTAATCACCACCCACTATGAAAAGGTCATTTGAAGACAAGGAGCTAAAAAAAGCAGTTGCTGTCATTCATCCTGTGGTTTTGATCTTGATTATTAGTTGTCCTTAGCTATTGTTAGTTGCCTAGTGTCCCAGAGAGCATCCGTTTAAATACAATTGTAAACAAGTTTAAAAAGGTCTTACTTGCTCACTCCTTCCCAGTCATCTCCCATTTTGTGTTTATTAAATTATACACAGGGCCAGGGCCGGCACTTTTTCCCTGACCTTCCTCCAGTTCTGTCCTCTGTGGGGCCCACATTGACAGAGCCAGACACAGGAGTTGGTCACAGGGGCCCTGGAGTGGGAAGAGTAGCCGTGGCCCCCTCTTCCATTGGCTGCCTCCGTGACCCTGGGCAGGGAGCTTTCCCACCCTGTGTCCCGGTGGTCTTGTCTTTAAGAGAAACAACCCTATCCACTTCTATCCTCCTGGCAGCAGTGGAGGTGCACAAGTGCATGCACATTGAGAGAGAGCCCACTGTGTCAGCAAAGAGCATTCTGTGTGTTCTCTCCTCAGTGTATCTGAACTGAGTGCCTCATCATTGCCATACCCCCAAAGACTGGCCACCTTCATTCATTTGCTCCCTCCCTCAATAAATATTTATTGACCACTCACTCTCTATATATACAGCACATTAGGAGGGCAGGAGCAGAGTGGCACTCAGTCTTACAAGACTAATGAAATGTGCATAAGTAATCATAGAGGCTGACAGAAAGCAGAGTATAAACAAAGTCCTTTAGAAGACAGAGGAAACAGTCATTCCAGCTGCAGGGATCAGAAATGACTGTGAGGGAGTGTTAGTTTCTAAACTGGACCTAGAGGATAGGAAGAATGTGATGGGGGTAGGGAAGGCCCTTTCAGGCAAAGGGAAGTTGAAAGTGGAAGGAATTTTGGAAATTGCTGGAGTGGTGATGGTGGTGAATAGTTCAATTTGGTTCAGATCTATGGCACCTTAGAAGAACTAGTAGGCTATAGAATGCGAAATGTCTAGAATGGTGCTTGCCACTTAGAGGAAGCTTGATAAATATTCAATGGATGGATAGAAGGAAGGGAGAGAGGGAAGGAAAGTTACGGGAAGTTGAAGAGGACTTCGGGACTTATTTTACAGACTACAGGGCACTGTTTGAGTAGTTTGGGCTTAGAGGAAGTATGCTCACAGCTCTGCTTCTGGAACATCAGCTGGGTGCAGTGTGAAAGGGGAATTGAGTAGCAGGGAGACCCAGTGAGGACGCCATTGCTTCAGGTCGGGCTATGTGACTGTGGGAGTCTGACCTGAGAGTGACAGTAGGTTCCACAAATAGAATCATCTGGTCTCAGCCCTGGTGACTGACTGGATGTGAGTAACAAAAAGATAAAGATGTCCATCGGCTTAGTGACTGGGGAAAAACTCTAGTGCCATTGGCCAAAATAAGAAGCACAGAGCAACCTGGGGTGGGGGCGGTGAACATGGTGTGTCTGGGTAGTATCCGCATCGCTGTTATCTGACTCAATTCTATGTTATTCATTTCCATGTAGTAGTTTTGCATGTATTTCATCATGTCAGTGGCCTAGGATTCTTAGAGAAAGAATCAGGTCTTTTAAGATGTTAATGTCTTTATTGGCAATAGGAGGCAGTTTTGAATGTTCATATAATAAAAGAGGCAGTGAGGTGGTTTCATCTTCGTTAGTTAGCGTTACAATCAGCACTCTGATGGCAGAACTTTCAAGACCCCAAAAATGAAGGCACAGGCCTGTTGAGTGTTGAGCAGCTCTTCTGGGTTGTTCCTGTTGCCTGGGTGGCAATGCAGTGAGCAGAGCACCAAAGAGAATCTTCTCTGGGTTACAGATATCAGTGTGGACCACCCCGATGAGAAGTCCATTATCACTTACGTAGTAACTTACTACCACTACTTCTCAAAGATGAAAGCCTTGGCTGTTGAAGGAAAACGAATTGGAAAGGTGAGCTCACACCAGTCCTGTAAGTTGTGAGACGCATTGAAGGTTTGTGTCTAAATGTGTCGCCACCATGTCTCAGACGTTGAGGTACTGGGAGTTCTTGATGAAGTTCTCCAATGGCAGGGAAGTGGGTAGAAGCCTGCCATCCCAAAGAGGAGCAGGAGGCGGGAGGGGTGGCTGAAACACGTAGGAAGAAAGTTCAGGGGGTCTCACACCCAGGGCTTCCCTGCTGGCTGAGCTGGCAAAGGATCCGTCTGCAGTGCAGGAGACCCTGGTTCCATTCCTGCATTGGGAAGATCCCCTGGAGAAGGACAGGCTACCTGCTCCAGTATTCTTGGGCTTCCCTGATGGCTCAGATGGTAAAGAATTCTCTTGCAATGCGGGAGACCTGAGTTTGATCCCTGGGTTGGAAAGATCCCCTGGAGACGGACTTGGCAGCCCACTCCAGAATTCTTGCGTAGAGAATCCCCATGGACAGAGGAACCTGGCAGGGGCTGCAGCCCATGGCGTCGCGAAGAATTGACCATGACTAAGTGATGCGGCACACAGGCACACAGACCTGAAACACCTCTCCCCCTACAGCTTTGCCAGAAAATTGGGTATTAAAAATCTGATTGAGTTGCCTGATGTTACTGATGTGAAAATCTACTTAAATGCTTGGAAAGGCCTTAGAATAAGGCTTTTTAAATTTTTTTGTTTGGCTGATGTTCCCCTGCCATATATTTCAAAACACCTCAGACCAGAGGACCTTGTCTTCCTAGTGCAATTGAATGAAAAATCCACAGGCATTCATGGAATATGACCAAACCAAATAGAGCCCTCTTTGTTTCTCTAGGAATTTTGGAGCCTAAGCATCAGAAGTCATTCAGGATCTTAAACCCTTTGCCTGGGGGTTGGGAAGTTACAGAACCAATTACAGTTGAGTTAAGCTGTCATTGCTCACAAATAATAGCCACAGTCTGAGCGCCTATTAGCAAATGGTTCTTGGAGTTCAGTGCCAAAGTCTCGAAGAACCATCTCAAAGCCAGTCATTAAGCATGTGCTGGCTCCTAGAGGGCTGCAGTCAGGTTCCCCTTATGTAGTGATACTATCTTGCTTTTCCATTTTTCTAACCCTTGTTTACAGGTGCTTGACAATGCTATTGAAACAGAAAAAATGATTGAAAAGTATGAGTCCCTTGCCTCTGACCTTCTGGAGTGGATTGAACAAACCATCATTATTTTGAACAATCGTAAATTTGCCAACTCACTCGTTGGGGTTCAGCAGCAGCTTCAGGCATTCAACACTTACCGCACCGTGGAGAAGCCCCCCAAGTAAGATGCAGATTGAAATGCATTACCCTTCCTACAGCCATAGACCCCTTTTCTGACTCACATGGTCTCATTTCAAAGTGAATGCCTTTCCCCAGCGGCCTGTCCTACTTCTTTGCGTCTGAGTCTGTGTTGCTGAGATTTATTACAAATTGTACCCACTGTGAGCCCTTTCCAGTAGAAATGTGCCACTGGGACATGTGATACATGAGAATCCTAAGAAATGGTGCAGGTCCCCAGTTCCTCCTCCTGAGCTCTTGTGCCTACTGTGTTTCAGAATTCCATCGTTTCTGGATTTTAGAGAACTAGCAGATATGTTGTATGTTATAAGCCTCCAGGTGGTCTGAGGCTGTTACTATAATCAAGCCCACTAACATATCACTAGCAAAACGTGTAAATATTCACAAAGGGTGAATGAAGAAAAGATAGTTTCATATCAGTTCAGATCAGGTTTTGTTGCCCCCCCAAAGTTTGATTGTTCACATATTTTAAAAATTCATAATTGCCCAATAAGCATTGTGATCTTATCTCTTGTTTATTCTGACTAGAGTCATTCCTCCTTTTTTCTGAAAACTCCACTCAGTAGTAAATTCCTGGCTGAAGTCCCTGCAGCCTGCTGACAGTGACACTAGGTGGTTATTTGAAATAATCCCTGTTGAATGCATTCAGCTGTGAAGCAGGTTCATCGTCCAGGGTTTGGTGTCTAAATCTTGATGGAGTTGATTAACAAAAGAGTAGCACTCTATGCCCCCAAATGTAAATGTCAGGAACGGTAACCAACCACAAGAAAAACCCCATAGTTGGGCACATATTGAGGTCTGCAATACCCAAAAACTGTGGTTTCTGTAACACATGTGTTTTGCATAAATCGGGATGGAGAGAAATGGCTTTTAAAATTGTGAGGCTGCATGAAGTGTCTTTTTCTCCAGAAGCAGATGAGTTTTTCCCTTTGAAGAAACAAAATATAGTAGATAATGTTTGTGGCTGGTTTTCTCTACCTAGATTTACTGAGAAGGGGAACTTGGAAGTCCTGCTTTTCACCATTCAGAGCAAGATGAGGGCCAATAACCAGAAGGTCTACATGCCCCGGGAGGGGAAGCTCATCTCTGACATTAACAAGGTATAAGACCCATCCATCTGGCCTGCTCTGTGGGCCCCAGCCTCCTGTAGGTTTTCTGGTGCTCTCAGTGGGTCTTGATTGCTGAAAGATCTTGGAAGACCTCTTCCCGGCCTATCAAGTTACTGAGTGACAGTCGTTGATCAGATAGTGCTCAGGATCAATGGAATGCTTGTGATTTGGGGGACTTGACTGGAGGTTTGGGGGGATGTTAGATTTTATCAAACCAGGCTTAGCCTGTTTACCTTGCTACTCAGATCCAAGTAGGTTTATCTCTCATCTGTCCCAGGCTGCTGGCTCAGCCATCTTTCAGTTGCAGAGGGGAGAATTCAAAACCTTATGTATCTGGAATCCCTAGAGGTTAGGGCTTAGGATTTTGACTCTTTCTGTCAGGGAAGCTGTCAAAAAAATTGATTCTTTACCTGTTATGTCTCCAAGTATTTCATTTCATTATTTCTAAGTTGACACTTGAAAAAAATGTAGAACCATGATCAGCTGTACACATTTAGATATCTTTTAAGAGGACTTTGTTAAATAATGTGAAATAAAATATTTCACAGGACTGAATTTAATTGGTGAGGATTTGGGAAAAATACTCAGATCTATGAATTGAAAATAATTGGCTCAGAGTGCAGTGAATGAAAGATTGATAATATGATTTCTTAGAAGAAGTCGTTTATCTTTTTTATATGCTGAGAGCTATTGAAGATACTTTGCTTCCTCTCAATGAAAGTTAAGAGATTTGTAACTTAAGTTACGTTGTTCCATATCTTCACTGTTTTGTTTTCCAGATGTAACACAGGATCTTTAAATTTAGATAGGGGAGAGTATTCCCATGGGGCTCAGCTGAGAGAAAATGATTTTTTTTCCCCAAGGCTAAGAGTTGCTGAGGGTGGGAATGGGATTTCCCTTTTAAGTTCTTAGGTCTTTTTGAGAAGCACTGGCTGTTAACTGCAGCCTAGGAATGGCTCCTTGAATATAGCCAGAAACCATTCTCTTTCATTTCCATAGGCCTGGGAAAGACTGGAAAAAGCAGAACACGAGCGAGAACTGGCCCTGCGAAACGAGCTCATAAGACAGGAGAAACTGGAACAGCTCGCCCGCAGATTCGACCGCAAGGCAGCTATGAGAGAGACCTGGCTGAGTGAGAACCAGCGTCTGGTGTCTCAGGTCTGCTCCGGAACGGTGTCCCTCAGAGCCTCGGCCACGCCCGGGGCCTTCGGACAGCTGCTGTCCGCATCCAGCGCCCTATCTCATCCACTTCCCGTGGAGAGGGTGTTGATGTTTCCAATACAGTTTCTCTTCTACTATTTATCTAAGTTTTCATAGATCTGGAAGTAGGTTAAACAAAGTTTGTTGAGAGCTAGTGAGTGTGTGTGAACCGTTCATATTTGTATAGTTTTTAAAATTTCCTCTTTCTCCCAGCCTTTGGCCTTCAAGGCAGCTAGACTGGCCTGGAAGTAAATAAGTGGCTCCTTTTCTTCTCGGCTTAACATAAGCCATCACCGGCTCCAGTCTCGTAGGTCAGGTGCTGCATGCACGCCTCGCACCTCTGCACATTAAATTGTCACTGGCTTGCTCTGGGCCCATGAGCAGTTCTGCGGGCCTCAGGGCGGGCCAGTGGGGTCGGGACTCTGCAGTCAATGCTTGACTTTTGGGACTCCGCCCCCCACCCCCCAAAATTAACGGGTGTGCCCAGGGCTCCACTTCCATTTTCTGTTTCTTTGTTCCACACTGGATGGCTTTTGAATTTTGTGTTTGTTCTTTCTGTTCCCTTTTCTCTTAGGACAACTTTGGATTTGACCTCCCCGCTGTCGAGGCCGCCACAAAAAAGCATGAGGCCATTGAGACTGACATCGCTGCATACGAGGAGCGTGTGCAGGCTGTGGTGGCTGTGGCCAGGGAACTGGAGGCAGAGAACTACCATGACATCAAGCGCATCACAGCACGGAAGGACAATGTCATCCGGCTCTGGGAGTACCTGCTAGAGCTGCTCAGGGCCCGGAGACAGCGTCTCGAGATGAACTTGGGGCTGCAGAAGATATTCCAGGAAATGCTATACATCATGGACTGGATGGATGAAATGAAGGTAAAAGACATGCCTGCCTACAGGCTGGAGCTCATTCAGTCAGGCCTCTCTCTCTTCTGGGCCCCGCCCACTAACCCCCAACACACAGTAATGCCCCTGGTCTAGTCGCCCACGTACAGCCAGAGAAGGGCCATGTCACTCGTGGGAAGGCTGTTGGCTCACATGTTAAATGAGCTGTGAAGTGAGAAGTTGTAACAGGACCAGTTTCATAGCTGAAGTCTGCTGCTGTGACTCAGATCTAATTTAGAGAGATTCCATGGTAGGCGATCAGTAATTATGATTTTCTGTGGTTTTAATTCTTTAGCACTGAGCCAGATCTCTGTCTCATTGGTCTATGTATGAGTGGCTCTGCTTTGGGGGAGGGCCCAGGCAGGTGGTGTAGAAGAGCAGGAGGCAGTGTGGACAGAGTGCGGCCCTGCCACCAGGCAGCCAGAGTCCAGATCGTGAGTGCCACAGCTTCCCTGCCTTCCTCTGTAAGCGGAGGATGTGCTTACCGTCTCCCTCGTGCGGTTCCAGAAATAATTAAGTGCAGGACACATGTATGTATCATAGGACGGGGGCTGGAGGGGCTGCCAGTACTCCCCTTCCGTTACTGGCAACTCTGAGCATGGAGTTCGCAGCTCCCCTCTGACCCAGGAGGAGCCCTGCCTGTCCTGTCCTCTGATGCAGGCCCCTGATGAGAGCTCACTCATGCCCAGCCATTGTCCTCCAGCTGGGGAGGCGTTCAGCTCCATAGCCAGGGCAGAGTAGGGCAGTTTTCAGGCAGGACCATGAAGCCTCCTTTATTGCACACTGTGTTCGTTTCCAAGCTTGACCTCCTGCGAGGATTTCCTTCCTGGGATGTAAGCCCTTGTCTTGTGCTTACCTCTTGAACTGTTCCTGGCAGGGGGAGCAAGGTCACTTCATACCATTAGTTTTTCCCTTTTATGGTCCCAGATTTGTGATGTTCTCATATATGTTCTCATTAATCTTAACCGCCTAAAATAGAAATGTTCATAACATTTAGCAGAAAGGTGCTTTGCACTTTAGAATTCATCCTCCACTTTGTAACTCAGATTGGGCCAGAGACCTCCTCATAAGTAAGAGTGAAGTAGAAATTCCATCTGGAGAAGATGTCTGATGAGACCACCCTTCTCCCCAAATTGGGGTGATGGAAGAAATGAATGTTAGCCGGTTCAAACTTAAACCTGAGACATTGTTTAGGGCGTTGTCCTAAGGGTGATAGTCACGTGAGCTGACCTATTCTCCTTATTTGATTAAAGATGTGGTCTGTAAGGAGCTTCCCTGGTGGCTCAGATGGTAAGCGTCTGGCTGCAATGTGGGAAACCCGGGTTCGATCCCTGGGTCAGGAAGATCCCCTGGAGAAGGAAGTGGCAACCCATTCTAGTACTCTTGCCTGGAAAATTCCATGGATGGAGGAGCCTGGTAGGCTACAGTCCATGGGGTCTGTAAGCTTTTCCACCTGATGCCTTTTCCCATTGACTGTGAGTACAGAGGTATGCTAATGAGCTCTCAGACAAGGAGAGCATCCAGTTAGGGAGTCAGCAGCTTTGAGGAGATGTCCTTAAACTGATATGAAGCAGCTATCACCTTTATTGTCTTTTCTTGAATAGTTGTTTCTTCTTGGAGGCCCAGTTTATTTCATACTGATGCCCCATCCCTTCCTTTTTTTTTTTCTATTCTATACTTTTTAGTGTAGGTTTGACTTCTTCTTCAACATAGATGATCATTAGTTTATTACGTCTCTCCTGCTGCTTTTGGGTTTGTTTTGCTCTGATTTTCTTGCCATCATCTTCCTCTAAAGATACGGGGAGGGTGGCTGGAGGGACGATACAGCTTGGCTGCTGGCTCCCATCCTTTCCACAGATTATGAGACGCTGAAGTCCAGGTTGTACTCATGGTTGTCTTCTCTGTGCCTCTTGCGTACAGGTGCTGTTATTGTCTCAAGACTATGGCAAACACTTGCTCGGCGTGGAAGACCTGTTACAGAAGCACGCCCTGGTTGAAGCAGACATTGGCATCCAGGCAGAGCGGGTGAGAGGTGTCAACGCTTCTGCCCAGAAGTTCGCAACCGATGGGGAAGGTAAGGATGGACCGACCCTGACGGTACCTCCTCATCACCAGAGGCCCGTCTCTAGAGACTTGGATGAGCTGTGTGTGGTAGTGCAGCCTTGAAAGGTACCAGCCATTTGTGGGTTCCCAGTGGGCCATGTTGGGGATTTAACAAGATGCTGTAGGGTGGCCTTCTGAACATTTTTAACGCTTACTTTTCTGAAGTGGACCTATCTTTTCCTTCAGTACCTAAGTGCTACTTGCTTATGTTGGGCAGTGAACTTTGCCAGACTACACTCTGCACACCCACTGCCTGGCGTGGCTCTCTTGGCTTTCACACCTGGTCGTGCAGATATTTGTTCCACGTTTGTTTGGAAACGTTTGGTTTTGTGCGGGTTCAGAAACATTTAAATGCAGCTGCCTTCTTTCTTATAGTTTACCTCGTTTTTTGGTTCCTAAGTGACCGAAAAGAAAGTAATACTTAGGGAAAAAAAGAATAACATTGCTCCCCCCTCCTCCTAGACAGTGACCCTGCACTTTGCATGAATGGGGGACCTAAGAAGGAGAACAGGGGTGTAGCCGACTGCCTATCTGTGCACGGGAGCCCGTGCTTCCGCTGTCACACCCATGTGCCCACCTTGATGTTACACAGGTTACAAGCCCTGCGACCCCCAGGTAATCCGAGACCGAGTGGCCCACATGGAGTTCTGTTACCAAGAGCTTTGCCAGCTGGCGGCTGAGCGCCGGGCCCGCCTGGAAGAGTCCCGTCGCCTCTGGAAGTTCTTCTGGGAGATGGCAGAGGAGGAGGGCTGGATCCGAGAGAAGGAGAAGATCCTGTCCTCCGATGACTACGGCAAGGACCTCACAAGTGTCATGCGCCTGCTCAGCAAGCACCGGGCATTCGAAGACGAGATGAGCGGCCGCAGCGGCCACTTCGAGCAAGCCATCAAGGAGGGTGAAGACATGATCGCCGAGGAGCACTTCGGATCAGAGAAGATCCGGGAGCGGATTGCTTACATCCGCGAGCAGTGGGCCCACCTGGAGCAGCTCTCGGCCATCCGCAAGAAGCGCCTGGAGGAGGCCTCGCTGCTGCACCAGTTCCAGGCGGATGCTGACGACATCGACGCCTGGATGCTGGACATCCTCAAGATCGTCTCCAGCAACGACGTGGGCCACGACGAGTACTCCACCCAGTCCCTGGTCAAGAAGCACAAGGACGTGGCGGAGGAAACGCCAACTACCGGCCCACCATCGACTCGCTGCACGAGCAAGCCAGCGCCCTGCCCCAGGAGCATGCTGAGTCCCCCGACGTGCGGGGCCGGCTGGCGGGCATTGAGGAGCGCTACAAGGAGGTGGCCGAGCTGACGCGGCTGCGGAAGCAGGCACTGCAGGACACTCTGGCCCTGTACAAGATGTTCAGCGAAGCCGATGCCTGTGAGCTCTGGATTGACGAGAAGGAGCAGTGGCTCAACAACATGCAGATCCCAGAGAAGCTGGAAGACCTGGAGGTCATCCAGCACAGGTGA